>JAODFX010238029.1:0-12771 GCA_027580035.1 Dorylogaster longipes
TTTATTATTTCCTCCTTAGCGGACTCCGACATGCAGAAATTCTATTTTCATATTCGTGTTCGGCGGGACCCATTCTATTGAAATCATTGAAAATTGTTAAAGAAAAGACAGGTTTTATATTTATTCATATATTGTTCTAATTTTCAAATTTTACTTGCGGTTTTCTTCGTAGAATCGTACGTCCTACCGAAATTCTAATTTTTTTATTCGTGTTGAGCAGGCCAATAGCTATTAGAATCAATGGCAATTATAGAGAAAACAATTTGTGGTCCAGTGTAATAAACAGTGCAGAACAATAGTGAGCAGTGCATTATTATAAGTTGCTTAGGTTGGTCACTTTTTCAGGCACAAAAACATTATCAAAATAAAACATCTGGGAATGCAATGCACATAAGACAACGAACTCCTTGGAAATTTATAAGTGTTGTTTGTCTTTTCTGTCCTATTGATTGGTACAAATTCTATTGCTCTACGATAATTTTCTAGAAGGTTGGCTTTCTTTAATTCCCTTCAATCAAATGGTCATAGACCTTTTTGTTGCCTTACTATGTTCTATTGATTGGTTCAAGTCCCATTGCTACCGCTACCGTTCTCGAGATTTGAGTAATATCGAAAATTCCGTTTTCGATCTATATCTCGAAAACGGTTTTAAACGAATGCGAGCTTCAAATAACAAAATTCGAAAATTTTTCAAAATTTGGTCGAACTTTGATATCGATTATTTGTCGAGATCGCACATAGTGGGTTCCTGTACAATTCATATCTAACCTCAGATGAAAAATCTATGCAGTTACAGACAGAGCGACAGACAGACATTTAGAAAACCATAACGTACTCCTTTCGGTGTTCATTGAAAATTGAAAGAAAAAGAATGGAGCATAATCATACCATAAGTTATTTCGACCTTCATTTTGGCTTGTTGGAAGCGCATAGAAATCTCGCTAAAGATATACTTTTGCGTCTATTCTCCGTCGTTTCTTCCCAAGTTTAAATTTGCGGTGGCCATCTTGAGTTTTCGATGGCTATCCGGAATGTGTGATAGACAATCTTCACATCTACATTCTTTTTCTCTTCTCGTTCGCATCGGGACTCTTGTCATCACTATTTTATGCTACTTCAATATTTATTTGAGAGTTTATGTGAACGCTCCAGATTGTTTTCTGTTTCAACTTGTTTTTTACAGCCTTATTCCATTCCTTTGTCACATTGCCATTGCCACTTTATTCTTCTATGTACTTGGTATTCCGTTTCTTTTTTTATTGTCAACTTTCAATTCTAATATTTCGTTGGTTACTCCGTGGCATTGCATTCTCTATACATACATAAATCATTGTGTTCGTGGTAGTTCTATAGTTCTTAAAATGCTCTCGTCACCTCCAAGTTCTTCTAGCTCTGTTTCTTCATCTTCTTGCTCCATCATTATTCGTCATGAATTTTATTATTGTGCATATAACTCTGCGATTTTAAGCTTGTGTTAATTTTACTGCTTTGAAGATTTCTCATTAAAATAAGGCTTTTATTTTTATTCTCGTTTGCAGTCTGGTGTAAAATCAGCATACGAGTATAAATTCTCACCTTTAAGTTTAATTTTAATTTTCCCGTATTTACACAGAGAAATTTAATAACTATTATCAATTTAAGCCAGCTAGCTTTTTCAATTTATATTTTTTCTTTTCATATATTAGAGTTAATTAACAAAGCCGTTTTCTCAGTTTGTCTACATTTCAATTTGATATGCTAAAATGAACTAAGATTTGTCTTCAAGTAAAATATTTATTTTCTACGTAAGAAGATTTTAATGAATTTTACTTGTTCAACGTACTTCTAATACAAGTTTGGAATTCAAGAAGTGTTTTTAACGCGTTACCTTGAAAGCTTTACTGTTATACACATTAATCTCTATGTAAAGGATTTATCTTTAAAAAAAGATATCGTTTGCATAGTTTCTAACAGCAACGACAGGAACAGATCGTTGACGATGATGTAATGAATCTTAGCAAAGCAACAGACGCCTACGTTTCTTTACACAAGCGGTCTGGTAATGGAAAGATGTATTGTTACAAAGAGACTATCGTGTTTACCGTCTTTGCTTTGCACAATTAGTATAGCAAACAAGTTGTTCGAGTGCATGCTTAACGCTGGCCATGGCAAAAGAGATAAAATGATGACTTGATTTCATAAGAGCGCGTATTCATTATTCACTACTATTTGAGTTTGTCGCAATAATGCATGAAGCATTTTCTAATGAGTATGAGACGTTTCGCCGCTGCATTTTACTGGAGGGCATTTTGACTTTTTATCGAGATTTGGGCGCATCAAAGGAACAATGCGTTGGTTATAGCGTAGGTTGAAGCGAAGTTATACGGAAGTTATGAGGAGGTTATGGGGATGTTATGCGAAGGTTAAAGTGAAGTTATGCGGAAGTTATGGGGAGGTTATGGGGATGTTATTCGGAGGTTATAGCGAAGTTATGCGGAAGTTATGGGGAGGTTATGGGGAGGTTAAATTAGGTTAAATAGTGATGCCAATGCAAATTGTAATACAGGATACCGCATGTATTGGAGCATTTGTACCAATCCAATAAACGTAAATACCTATTGTGAATATAAGGTGCGAATGAACGAAGTAAACCAACGAATCGAAAGATTTAAAAAAACGCATCACGAACAATGAGTAGGCGACCTAACGGAAGCGATAGCACTTCCTGGCGGAGCGCTTTCTTTGCTGCCATATGCAAATCCACCCTTTCGCAATTACGTACGTGCGCAAATAATAACTGTTGCATGCGAGGCGAGGTTAGCCGCGAAACGAGAGCGAGTTTCCGCAGGTCGTTTGCGTTGTGCGCGCATGTGCGCATCCATACCGCAATCAATTATCGACTTCAATCGCGCGCAGCGCCTCGCCCGCAGGCGTTTCTCATGCGGGGGGGGAGAGGATTATCCATGCGCGATTGTGCCGTGTGCGGATGATGCTGCGCGCGTCGTTTGTCGAGCCGCTTTTTGTCGGCCGCGGACAAATGTTTGCAGGCGCACTTTGTACGCTCGCTCGTTCCGATCGTGCGCAATTTCAATTGCGCTCGTCGCTCGAGTTTCCTGCTCGCAACTCTTTTTTTTCTCTCTCTCTCGTTCGCTTCTTCTTCGGCGAGTTATCGCGCTGCGCGGATCGCGGCGTGCACGCTCGAGAACGCTTTTGTCCGCAGAGCGTCGCGCTGCGCGCACCGCGACGCACCGGACAATCATACCAGATGAGTTTTTGGTGGCTGCAAGGTAGCACTAGTCGGCTTCTTCATTTACTATTTATATACTGGCCTCTAGGGAGTGAGCAATCGCGAAGCGGCTCGAGATAAGAAGAGTTATTGTTCCGGTGCAGAGTAATTGCGATCGAAAGTCACGTTTCATTTCGCCTTTCGTTTCTTGCGCATGAACGGTCGAAGAATATTGCACTCGGATCTAAAAATTCATCTTGAACTACTGGTAGTTCAAAGAAATGGCAAAAATAATTACAAAAATGTTGTTGCCTTTTTAAGTTAGGTTAGATTAGATGAGGTGAGGTGGCTTAATACGTCGACACCGACTAACAGTTGTAAGTAAACATTCCTGAAATCTCTTCTTTAATTGGTTCGTGATTTGACTTGATCGTGATCCTTGTTGGAATTTTGGTAATTTCTTCTTGGAATTTTGCCTTCACTTCTTCTGCTGTGTCGATTTCTTTTTAAGGTGACCTCACAAAAAGAAATCGCAAGCTAAGAGGTCAGAGGATCTGAATGTCACCATTGCGTGAAATGAGACTTTTACTAAACAATCGGCGTCCAGCTATTATCGACATTTGTACAATATGCTTGTTGAAACAAGATTGTGTTAAGAATCTGTGGAAATCTCACTGTATTCGTAAACAAATTCTCGTCCTCCAAAAATAATATTGCTGACCATAGTTTATGTGTTATTGCAATTAATAAAGGTACACATTTTAATAGGGTAACAAAACTATCTATCTTCATCTATCTTCAGGTAGCTGCGCCAATCATAAAATAATGGGTATACTTTATCTATTCACTCATTCACCCATTTCAATCGTATTTTTCGTTTCGTCGATGTTTTATATTTGCTTGTTAAATGATGGCAGGGTACGTGCTTGTGTTTAAGTCTATGGGTATATCCAGTTGTCTTACTTGTGAATCGCACAGTATGACGTGCATGGTGTGCAAACTTTAGCTGACGTAGCACACGACACGGTCACTTTGCTGCTCTGCCCTAGTTGTAGGGAACAGATTTGAATTCGATCGATATAGCACGATATTTGATATTAGCTTTCTCATTGCGTTTTATGTAACAACGAACTAAATGTAGATATTCATATTAACTTTCGACCACAACTAATGGATCATAGTTTGATTATTCTAGGAAGAGGTGGTTTGATTCTTGTTTGATTTAAATTTCGCTTTTCAATACGAACAAAAACCTAGTGTGATTAAGATTAAATAAAAACTTTTATTTACAGATTTTGCGAATTGGTATGTACTTGATAAGAATTTATTGCAAATTTAATAAGGAATCCGAAAAATTCAACGGAAAAATTCTGCCAATAGAATTTTTAAAGTTACACTTACAAATTTAGAACAAACCAAATTTATCTACGTTCAATTAAAGCCAAAATTATTGCAAGTAATCAATTTCTCTCACGTTTTTACCCATAGATATGTTCTTGATAAGCCTTGATTGAAAACATAGAATTATTCAACTGGAAATTTCTATCTATCGAACTTTTGAAGCACACTACAGTTTCAAATTTTGAATTAAATTTCTGTATTCCAGGTTAAACCAAAAATTGATAATGATGTATTTCTATCAGATTTTTGCAA
Organism: Dorylogaster longipes; assembly: GCA_027580035.1. Lineage (NCBI taxonomy): Eukaryota > Metazoa > Arthropoda > Insecta > Coleoptera > Staphylinidae > Dorylogaster > Dorylogaster longipes. Next base: position 4,859 of record JAODFX010238029.1, read on the forward strand.
ACAATTATGTACTTCTTAGGTATTGCTTACAAATCTAATACGGAATCAAAATACTTACCATAAGAAAATTCCACCAATAAAACTTTTGCCACAGTTATAGGAACAATAGAAGCGAAACATATTCTGAACGAAACAAAAAATCTACAGAAAACTTTTTGTAAAATTACATTTAAAATATTCTCGTTTAGAAATAATGTGCAAAAACTTACTCACAGTCACAAAACATTAACCTGTACGATAGTCATAAGTAGAAAAGAAAGTTCTAGTTAGTATCTAGCAATCACGTACAAAAGCATTATCTAGAAACAAATCCTAGGAAAACAAAATAACTGTACTCAACTTTCTTCCAAGAATGTATAAAGCTTCTACCTATAAGTACACATTTGCTTAGGAACTTCCACCTTACTATTGTGAAACAGAAAGTTGTAGTTGGCATTTGAACCTTCGCCTCGACTAGCTCCACTCTCTCGGAGCAATTTAATTAGCCATAATACGAATATGTGCGATAAGTTGGCGAAACGAGCATTGCGCAAACTTCACGCTTGCAAATTTGGGGTTGTTAAACTTGCCAAGAACATTTGCTGCGTCAAGTTCTTGGCAAGTTCTCTGCCGCTGGCGGCAGCCAAAACGCAACAAGCGCCGAATTAATTCCCGTCCGTGTGTTTGCTTTGCAGTTACAAGAACGAATCCGGTGGATGGTAGCAATGTCAGCGTCGGGTGCCCGGAGGATAAGGTGCTGGTGAACGGCACGTGCACGTGCGATCACTCGCGGTGCACCGGCCCACCGCCCTGCCACGAGGAGCCCACCGTGCACCACGCCGCCGCCTCCTGCTGCCCGTCATACACCTGCGGGCTCTGCACACCAGAGTCGATCTCTGCCGGCTCGTGTATGTGCGCAGTGGGGGCCATCTTGCGTTCCGACGGCGTTTGCGAGTGCGAAGAGGTTGGCAAGCAGGTACGGATGTCAACTAGGAATGTAAAAAAACCGTTGGTTTGATATTTTTTTAACCGGAATTTTTTTTTACCGGTTATTTTGTAGGTTCGGTTTTTAACCGATAACCAATTATTTTAGGGGCGGTTTTTTACAATTATTTTTGCGAATTGCGGATCGTGATCCAAATGGCACAATCAAACGCACCTTACAATCGGTAAAACTAGTGCATTGTATGCAAATGCGAAAAAACCACCTCTGAAATAACCGGTTTTCGGTTAAAAACCCAACCGTTGATTGAATCAACGACCCAACCTTACAGATTAAAACACTGGTTAACGAATACAAAAAACCTGTTTTTTTTAAACCAACAAACAGGTCGTGGAGGGCGCCTGCGTCTGCAATGCGGACGCGTGCCCTTCGCAGGACGCCTGCGACGAGCGCTCCGTGATGGTGCAGGAGGCCGCCCTCGAAGACGGCGACTGCTGCTCGCGGCACGTCTGCGTACGCTGTCCGGACGATAGCTACCCACTCCGCACGACGGCATCGTCCCTCGGCGACGACGTCGAGGACAAGTGCGTGTGCATGCGCTGCGAGGAGAAGCAGTGCGCCAACGGCAGCGTACACGTGGTGCAGCGGGGCACCGGCTTCCCGAGCGCCTGCTGCGACGTCTACGAGTGTCGGACGGTGTGCACGCTCGATGGGCGCTCCTATGCCCACGACGAAGTCATCCACACATCCGATCACACGACGAGCGTCTGCAAGCACGGCGTGATCATTCATCTGGCGAGCGACGAACGCGAGGTGCCCACCTGCGCGTACGGCGACCGAATCTTCGCCGACGGCGAGGTGTGGTACGGCGACGCGTGCACCAGGTGCGAGTGCGTCGCCGGCAAGCCGGTGTGTATCGTCGGCGATTGCGGCGTCGACGTCACGACGTCCCAGCCCCACCGTTGCAAGCCACTCACGCATTGCGCAAAGTCTTGCGAACGTGGCTACAGAACCAACCGGGACGGATGTCCCATTTGCAAGTGCAAACCGCCGCCCGAAGCGAACGATAACGAGATAACGGCGGTGCGGGCCTACCTGGCTTATCGCAATTTAAGCTGGCCCGATCTCCTCAACAAGCTCGAAGGTATAACACGCTAATTTGGCATTTGCCACTGCATCGATCGCTCATGTCGTCTTGTTTCAGAGTGCGAAGGACATTTGAAACCGAAGGCGATCCACTTTGGCATTCTCTACGGCTTGGCTATTTTCTTTGGTGCCATAACAGTACTCTGTTTCTTGTTCGTCGTCATCTACTATATGATATGGAAGAAACAACCGCTTATATGCCCCATGAATAAACAAGTTGATGATAAATGTGATAAATCCTCGAGTAATCTGCTCTGTGAGCATTAGTAGCGCAATCTCTACTACTCATTTAACGATACGGCTGTAAGATATTCATTCTTCTCAATTCAACACCCTCCAGTTAGCAACACTATTACTTTTTAACGTGTACGTGGGATAAACGATGATGATTATAAGCGCAGACAATAATATTTTCTAATAGGCTCTAAGGCATGTACGATTCTATTTATTTCGATCACAACGATGAGTTTCGGCCGTCAGGGTTAATTTCAACACACCAATTCTCACCAATGCCATAGTGGATTCTACAAATTCGCGATGAGGAAATTATCATGTACATACACACTGTAACAATTGGATCTCATTACTATTTTTTGTTTGTCTTTCATCGAGTTAGGCACAAAATTAAGGCTAAGAACATTCGGCATAAGAGCAACTAATTGATGTTATCAGACGTATAAGTAATTATGGGAAGAACTAAATATAGAGGAAGACATGTAACTAATAATGACATATAATTATAGTGAGATTGAATGAACGTTTATGGATTCTATTTATGTGCATCAATCGAGAATGGACGAATTGCTTTAATTAATGTTATTTTGGTAGTATTATTTTCTCTTTCTCAAAATAAACAAGTCATTGTGATAATGTAAGGCGGGACGAAGGGAAAATAATTACAACGATTGTATTGTAGTTACACGCGAGATCGAATCAAATCAGAATAAATTGGTTTTGTTTACGTTGTATTTTTAGTTTTATTAGATAAATTGTTCCTATGATTAAGACTAAAACGTAGATTATTTACAGTATTCATGAAAGTATTTTCGGGCGACTGTTATAAACGAACTATTTAAAGTAAATCTAATATTAAATATGTAAATATGGATACAACATTAACCTGCATGTTCATATCAACTTTGCGACATGCTTTCTATTGTATTTAATGTTATTATACACTTCAAGCGTAAAACCTATAAATACTAAAATAAGCTATCTATTGTATTTATATATAATTCTAAATATTTATTTACTATGCTGCATGAGATGAAACGATGATGTTAATGTTTATATGTATATACATTAGTAACAATAAACTTTAATGAATTAATTAAACTCTAAATTTCATGCGAACTGTTGCATTAATTTTTCATTACTTTATGCTATTAAAGGAAATATAATTGTGTACAGAAATTATTTTTTTACGTAACGTAAAAACTCTCCTCACTTCATTATCCGATTCGAGTGAAGTCCAATTTTTAGTTCCTTGGAAAGAGAATTTAATTGTGCATAGCATGGTATTAGTGAAAGTTACCGAAGTCATTTTTTACGTATCGGAAAAACGGAAAAACTGCATGGAATCATGCTCCATAAGAAATACATGGGCGCGTCAGTGAAAAGCACGAAATTCGATACATATATTATATATATATATATATATTAATCATATTCCCTTTTACCCTTACGGATGTGGGTTTTCGTTTTCTGTTCTTATTTCTTTCAACTTGGTTTGTATATAAATTTAGTCCACTCTTTTCTGTTTTTACTCCTTATTCTTGCTTCTGTTAGTTCGCTTCCTCGTTTTTCTATTATTTCCTTTATAATTTGGTCCCATGTTTGTCTAGGCCTGCCCTTTCGTTGTTTTCCCTGTATTTTTGCTTCCCAAATTTTTTTCACTTGAGCCTCTTCCTCCAGTCTGTTCATATGTCCCCACCAACCCAGTTGTTTCTTTTCGATGTGTTCTTCTATAGATTCTATTTCTAGTTCCTCTCTAATTACATTGCTTCGGATTTTGTCTTTAAGTGTCACGCCTTTAACTCTCCTGAGGTACTTCATTTCAACTGCCTGGATTTGCTGTTTCTCTCTTTTTGTTAAGGTCCACGATTCGCTGCCGAACGTTAGCGTCGGCCTGTATATTGTTTTGTAAACCTGTAGCTTCGTGTTCTTCGTGATGTCCTTATTGTTAAGTATGATTTTGTTCATTTGGTGGTAGAGCTTCATTGTGTTTTCTATTCTCTTCTGTAGTTCTCTCTTGTTCTTCCCATCGTTTGTTATTATTACTCCCAGATATTTGTACTCGTTTACTTGCTCGATGTTCACCCCTTCAACTTGTATTACTAAGTTTTCTTCTTTCCCTATGGTCATGACTTTTGTCTTTTCTTTGTTCATCTTCATGCCGAATTTCTTTAGTACTTCGTTCCATGTGTCTAGTCTTTCCTGCAATTCTCTTGGTGATTTTGATATTAGCATTATGTCGTCTGCAAACGCTCCAATGTCGATTTCTACTCTCTTTAATTTCCTGTATCCGATAAACACCTTTTTTCTTGTTTTATTTACTTCTTTGATTATTGCATCCATGTACGTTATAAAAAGTGTGGGACTAAGTCCCCCCCCTTGTCTTAGGCCTTCTCTAGTTGTAAATGTCTGTGATGTTTTGTTATTGTATATCACCTTGATTTTGTTATTGTCGTATATTTTCTGTGTTAGTCTTAGTACTTTTTCGCCTACACCTCTATTCTGTAGTATTTTCCATAGCTCTTTCCTTGGCACTTTGTCGAAGGCCTTCTCTAGATCTATGTATCCTACGTACAGTGTCTTTTGTTGTTTATCGTATTTCTCTATAAGCTGCTTGAGTGTAAAGATGTGATCTTGTATGCTCTTCCCCTTTCTAAAGCCACTTTGTGCTTCGTCTAGTGTTGGTTCTATTATTGGTGTAATTCTGTTCACTAGAAGTTGTTCAATTATTTTCATCACAGTGTTGACCAATGTTATTCCTCTATAATTATTGCATACTTTCCTGTCTCCACTTTTATATATTGGTACGATCAAGCACATTGTCCATTCCTCAGGTATTTCTTCCCTTTCCCATATTCTTTGTATTATTTCTGTCAACATGTCTTTTGCCGTGCTTCCCATCATCTTAAACATTTCTGTTGTTGTTTTGTCTGTGCCGGGTGCTTTGCCATTTTTCATCTTCTGTACTATTTCGCTTATTTCTTCTTCTGTTATTTCTTGTGTATTTTGTGTCCTTTCGTTTATCCTCTGTTCCTGTGCGTCTTCGTTTCTTCTGTCTGTTTCTGCGTCTGTTCCTTGTAGTAGTTCTTGGAAGTATTCCTTCCATCTGTTAATTACTTCATTATCGTTCTTTATAATCTTGTTGTGTTTATTTTTTATAAAACGTTCTGTTGTTCCTTTTCCTTTTCTATGTTTCTTCAATATGTTGTAAAACAGTTTTTGGTTTTCTTTGCATTCTTTGTTCATTTTTTCCCCAAATTCCTCCCATGTACGCTTTTTTGCGTCTCTCACTTTCCTTTTAGTTATTGAGCATTCTCGTTTGTATTTATCAAGATTTTCGTCTGTGCGTTGGTTTAGGTACATCATCCATCTTCTTTTCTTCGCTTTTATCTGTTCTTTCACTTCTTCGGTCCACCAACTAGTTTGCTTCTTGTTTTTGTTTGTTCTGTGTTTGCCGCATACTTTCGTTGCTACTTCAATCATCGCTTCTCGTAGTTTGTTCCACATGTCCTCTATGTTTGTCGGTTTGGTTGCTGGGTCTTTCTTGAGTAGTTCTTCTAGTTTTTCTTTGTATTCTTCTCTTATTGCATTTGTTCTTAGCTTGTGTGTTCTGATTGAGACGTGATCTGTTTTATTTTCTGCACAGTTATTTGTTGTGTTTTTGTCTTCTCTTATTTGTGTTACCACCATGTAGTGGTCGCTTCCTATTTCTGGACCACGTCTCACCCTTGTGTCTTTTATGTTTCTTCTTTCGTTCCTTCTTACTATAACATAGTCTATGATTGATTTCTCTTTCCTTGTAGGCATTTCTCTTGTATAACGATGTATGTCCTTGTGTTGGAAGTACGTGTTGGTTATGATCAGGTCGTGTGTCTGGCAGTATTTTATTATCCTGTGTCCGTTGTTATTTCTTGTGTTCTCTCCCCATGGGCCAATGCTTTGTGTGTATACCGTGTCCTTTTTGCCGACTCTTCCGTTAAAATCTCCCGATATGTATAATGTTCCTTTTATACTCTCTGTTATCTCGTCCATTTTATTCCAGAACTGGTCCTTTATTTCTTTCTTCTCGTCTTCGTTTGGTCCGTATACTATCATTATTGTTGTTATTTTGTTGCCTCCCTCCTCTGTTAGTGTGATCGTTAATATGCGTTCTGTATGTGCTACGTACCCTATTATTCGTTGTTCCCACTTTTTGTGTATGATGCAGCCTACTCCCGTCGCTGCTCTTGTTTTTGTATCCACCCCGCTGTATATAAATATGTGCCCATTGTTTGTTTTGCTCATTCCTGTTTCTTTTTTCTTTGTTTCTGTTATTGTTAGTATGTCTATTTCTGCTTTTTGGAATTCTTCTTCTAGTTCTACTTCCTTCCCTTGTATGCTGCGTATATTCCACGTTGCTATTTTCCATGTTTTTGTTTTTATCTTTATATTTGTTTTTGTTTTTATATTTGTATTCGTTTTTTTGTATGTTTGTTTGTGTTTCTTGTTTAGTTTTTTGTTGGTTGGTTGGTTTGTTCTTCCATCGCTTGTATTTTCCAATTCCATCTCCACATAGTGTTGTTTACTATGATATAGTTATATCCAATTTTACACTGGTTGCCCCTTTTCCTTTCGTCTTTCGCTATTTCCCTGATATGTTTTCCAATTATTTGTTCATTTTTTGTGAGATCGCTTTGTATGAATACCTTATCATTTATTTGTCTTAGTTTACTCTTGTTCCTCATTATTTCCTCTTTGTTCGTTGCATTTTCTAGCTGTATAACATAGCTACTCTCATTTATCTGTTTTATTTGTACTATTTCCGGTTCCACTTCCAGTGTCTTTTTGATAAAGTCTTTCATTTTTCTTTTTGTCTCTTCTGCTGTTTTCGTCCGTATTTGTACTCCTCTTATGATGATATTGTTTTTAATTCTGGCTCTTTCCTCCATTTCCGCTCTCTTTTCTAACATTTCTATTTTATCGTTTGCTCTTCCTATTTTGGTTTCGAGATCTTTATTATATGCCTTAAGTTGTTTAATTTCTTCATCTTGTATTTTGTTCTTCTTATTTAGTTCTTTAATTTCATCCATTATTTCTGTGTGCTCTTTGCTACGCTGTTTATTGTCTTTGATTATTTGTTGCAGTAATTGTTTTAATTCTTTAAATTCTTCTTCCATTGTTTTCTTCTTCTTTTCTGTCTCTGGCATTTCTTCTATTTAGCTTTGTTTTCTTTGTTGTTTTTGTATTTGTACCTTTTTAGATGCGGTCCTGTTTTTACGCTTGTGCGCTTGCGTCGCGTCGGTTCGACCCCGCGGATCGTCTCCTCGGACGAGGCCTAACCTCTATCTTCACCAGTTATTTGTTTGTTATATAAATTACTTACTGTGTTCAATTTTCTCACACTTTTTTGTTTCTTCGTGTTTCTTGGGTTTTGATTTCCCTGTTGCTCACTTCTTTCCTCTTTTTCCCCTGTAGTATTCCTACTGTTGTGGATTTTACTACGCGGTTGTGGAGGTTTATCTGTACGCCACGGTTTCCAGGTCAGAACTCTAATTTTGTTTATACATCTTGAATTTCTTTCGCGCAGACTGCCAGTTGAGAGTCAGAGACGCAGTGAACCGACGCCAATCTT
>JAODFX010238139.1:0-12764 GCA_027580035.1 Dorylogaster longipes
AAAATGCAATTTCTTATACTAAACTTCGAGAAATCGCTTTACGCTATGTTTTCTCAACAAGTTATTTATGCGAACAAGGATTTTCTGCTTTTTTGGTAATAAAAACAAGGCGAGAAATCGTTTGAAACAATATTAGTCCTAGGATAGCAGAAATCACCTTAATTCAGAATTACAAAAGTTTATCCTAAAAATATTTCTCTTTATGTAATTTCATATTAGATTTTTAATTCAGTTTTCAGGTTTCAGTTTGATTATATACTGTTTATTTTTATTACACCTAAATAGTGGCCCGTGCCAAAAAAAATATGTTGGGAACCGCTGGGTTAAGTGATCCAATATGCATTTGCAAGAAACACTGCACTCGGAACAAAGTACCCTGTAGAGTCCAGTGGTGATTTACGGACCGCAAATCGTCGACGCGTTTTGTCTCCGAGAAACGGGCACGAAGGCGTCGCGCATTTCGCCACCCCTCACATTGCGGCGCCCCTGCGTACCACCAGCACCATCGCCGTTCGTTTCCTTGTTTCCGCGTTGCGTCACGCACGCCACCCAACAGCAACCGCCGCCCTCGTCGTCAATCAATCTTGAATTATCCAAACGCGAGTGCGCCGCGTCGAGCTTGCGCCATTCGCACTCGGCGCAAATCGCTCCCGATTGCTCGCCGTCAGGATAGATTGTCTGTCGCGCGGCGTTACGCTCGTCGGCCTTCTTCCGTCGTGGCCCCCTCCTTTCTCGCGAGCGCCGATATTTCGATATGCATGCCGTTCGGCGAGGGAGAGGACGCACCCGCTCACCTCGCGCAACGGAACGCAGCAGTGCAACAGATCTCTCTTTCGAGCGTCACCATGACGACTTTTGGTCGTCGCAGCAGCAGCAGCAGCAGCAGCGCCGCTTCGGTCGGGTTGAGAGACCGAGCGATATGCGTGCGAACGAGAGCGACAGCGATGGCGACGTGTGCTCACACAAGGCGGCGACACATGCATTGCGTCCATCTGCACATCGCACACCGCTGCTAATCGACGGGAGACGGTCTTGACGTCGCGGTGGTGGTAGCGGTGGCAGCGCTTACCCCAACCGCCTCCGCACTCTCGCCGGTCAGTCGGCGGCGCACCGCCACTCGCTCGCTCGCTCGCCAATTTTATCTAAAAAATCAATAATACATGCGCGCGGGCCGTCGCTCGCCGCCGGCTCGATGTCGTCCCTCTCTCTGCAGCTCTCCGCCGTATTTGATCTCATTCATTTCTACCTCGATTTAATCACTCGCGCGGCGCAACCGCCGCCAGTGTTGTCGCGTCCGCCCTCTGCGCCCGCTGCGAATCGCGAGCGAGCAAAATGGATGACGCGCGACGGTGGCGGCGGCGGCGGCGGCGACCATCGCCGGTGTGCGGTGACGAAATGAGCATCCGATTGTGCGGCGCATAATCGAGTTGATCGTCGTCAGCGTTTGCAAGAATGCAACGAACGCCGCTTGCGAGTACGTGACTCACACTCACACCTCTTGCCGATAGCATTTGTTTAGTTCGCAGCGTCGGCGAGGATTTCGCCGTCTTCCTCGCCGCTTGACTGACTTGTATTTTTGGTCGGAGGGTGAAAAGTCGTACTGCTTTTGTAGATTATAGACAGCATAAGCGTATAGCTTTTCCCCTTTTGACTGGAAATGTAATCATCCAGCCATGTGAATGCCGCAATGTTGTATTTGATTCACTGAATCATTGTTATTCAATAGATTAACATTGTTTTGTTGAAATTGGAATGTGCGTTCGCACAGCACAGCCGTGGAATGCGCATTATGCAGTTTGTTGTGCGCGCCGGTGGGCTGCAGGTGTAATTATCGATTTTCGCTAATGGTGCGACTGTATCTCCCCGTGGTTTGGCGTTTTGCAGAGATGCTGTGATGAAATGAGCATCAACGAGGCCCCGATATGTGCCGCATAAAGCGATGGAGTCATACGACCTATTCGGCGAAGATGGAGGTATGTTGGAAGGCCTGCCCGAACTGGGCAACGATAACTTCGAGTCAGCGGTGACTGGATCGCGCAATGCAAACCCATCGTTCCCGCAGCAGCAGCAACAGCAACAGCCACAGCAGCAGCAGCCTACCTACGCACAGGTACACGCCAGGAAAAACGTAATTTCGCTTTCCTTCTATTTGCTATCTAAGACCACTCGCTCGCTCTCTCTCTCTTTGCGTGCGCCCTGTTCGCACGGGTTCTGCTAACGCAATGTGCGCGTCGCTTGCTTCTAGTTGCAGCAGCAACAGGAAACTCCGCTGCAAAAGTTGGCTTCGTTCGGCGGTGGAGGCGACTTCAACCACATGGACCCGAACGCGCAGAACTTGTACGCGCAGGGGTACGGCGGCGACCGGCCGATGGGTCCGCCGGGAGCCGGTTATCCGCAACATCAGCGACAAATGGCTCGTCCGCCCGCCCCACAAGGGGGGACGAGTCAGTATCCCTATCAGCCGGATAACATGTACTCCATGCCCGATCAAATGAGTGAGTTAGCCGACGTCTGCACATCGAACAATGCAATATTAACTTGTCCGCTACGCTTGTTCGGCTCAGGTATGCAAGCAGCCGCTTCCGGTTGGTCGCAGCACAGCGGATACCCAATGCATCGATACCAGCAGATGAACGCCGCTTATAGGCAGCAGCATATTGGCTACCAGCAGGAGCAGCAGAAGCAGCAATATCCGCCGACACAGCATCCCATGATGCAGCAACCGCACCAAACCAGCTACCCGATTCAGCAACGGCATGCGACGAGCCACTATCCACAGGGCACGACGTATCCGACCGCCGTCCAGGCAGCTGCTCAAGCGGCCTACGGCGGCTACATGCATCAGCGCATGCCACACCATCATCAGTATCCGCAGACGCACCACCAGATGGAGATGAGCGCGAGCCAGGCGCAGCAGTACAACCACATGAGCCACAGTCAGGCGATGACGCACGCAGCGCACGCCGCCGCCGCTGTCGCTGCCGCGCCGGCGAACCTTATGGGCCAGACGCATCCAGGGCATCCGACGGCACAGACCCATCCGGGCCATGCAGCGGCGCAAACGCATCCCGGTCACGCCAGCGCCCAATCGCACGTCCCACCAACGCAACAGAGCCACGTTCCACAATCGCACGCGCCCCCGTCGCACGTACCACAAACGCACGTCGCGTCCGCACAACAACAGCAACAACAACCACAACAGCCGCAGCAGCAACAACAACAGCAGCAGCAACAACAGCAGCAGCAGCAGCAACCGCCTGCGCAGCAGAATCCTATGGTGCACCCGAGCATGAGCTACCACCAACCGACGCTGCAGCAGATGCAGCAGCGTGCGATGGAGGTGCCGCCTGCGTCCGAGAGCCAGCGCTTCCAGGCGAAGCACAATCAGAATCCGCTGGGCAGCGCGAGCCCGCAGTATCGCGCGCCCTTCCCACAACTCTCGCCGCAAATGTCGCCGCGCCCGCAGATGTCGCCGCGTCCACAAGCTCCACAAATGTCTCCGAGGCCAGTGATGTCGCCCGCGAAGCCCAACTTGTCGCCGCATCCGCAGATGCAGGCCACGCTCAGTCCTCGACCCGCCACCAGCCATACGCCGAAGTCCACTGCTTCGCCCGCCCCGGTGCCGAGCTACTCGCAGCAGAGCACGCTGCAGGCGCTTGAGCAGATGGTTATGCCGCCTTCCAGCACCAATGCCAGCGAGTATCCATATCAGCGAAATGCGCTGGGGCCGTCGATCGTACCGAACCAGATACCTGTTTCCTCGCCACATGTGCGCAGCCAGCTGGATCAATGGGGCCAGCCTCAGGCGCCGCCTCCACAGCAGCAGCAGCAGCAACCGCCACAGTCGGTGCAACAGCCCGTGCAACGGCAACACGTGCCTAGCATGAACGGCATGAACATGATTGATCAGAATCCGATGGCACAGTCTCAGCAATCGATGCCACCCACTCAGCAAACCCTGGCGCCGACCCCGAATTTGCCGAGCAGCATACAGAATACTCAGATGAACATGTACAAAGACGAACTACGCGCGGAAATGAAATCGCAAATATTACCTTCCGAATTAAGTCAACAGTCTCAAGTCCCACCACAGCCGCAAATGCCGCAATCGGTGCAGCCGCAGCCTCCACAGCAGCAGCAGCAACAACAACAACAACAGCAGCAGCAGCAGTTATTGCGCAATGAGCCGCAGCAGTCCGAGTTAAGTGTGCAGAGCCCTACCACCAGCATGCCGGACAAATTGCCCAGTAGTACAACGCACGTGGATGTGCACAATTCGAATAGTATAGGTATGTCCTCGTCACATCCGTCGACGCCAACTCCATCGAGTACCACCGACGATCTAGCCAACAGCACCAATCAAGACTCATTGCTCGTCGACAAACAAAACGAAGACTCCTTGTTGTCACAGTCGAGCAGTCAGGGATTTGGCGATTACAACACGGTGACGTCGATGACGCAAATGTATCAGCAGCAAATGATCCAGAAGCCGAAACAAATGGAAGACCTGATGCCGTCTAACGTGTCGTCGGTATTTGCACAGGATTCGCTAACATCTTTGCCGCATGCACATCCACACGATGTCAGCGATTCTTCGATACAATCCCAACCGAATATGATGCAACAAATGGGACAAACGCAAGCGCAATCGCAGTCGCAGAATATGATGACCCAACAACAAAACACAAGCCAAATGATGACTGGACAGCATGGTCAACATGCACCACAAAGCCAGTCATTGTCGATGCTTTCGTCCGTACAACAGTCACAGCCAGCGTCGGTAAATAGCATGCAGCAACACAATTTACCCACAATGCAACACCAGAGAGCCGATGTGCATGCAAGCATCCAGCAAGCGCAGCAGCCCTCTGCACAGACTCAGCTCTACGATCAAAATGCGCAGCAGCATATGATGGGCAGCAATGGCATGTCGATGAGTCGAAGCATGCATCAGGGCTTAACGCCTATATCACATCAAAACATGGGCATGGGGATGACTGCACCTATGATGACAAGCCTGCAACAGCCGCCGCAGCACACCATGATGCCGACCGAAAACATGGGCTACCAACCGCCAATTAGCCATCACCAGGAACGCGCAGCGCTGCAGCAGCAACTGCAGGAACTCTATTGCATGCCTCCTGCTCCTGAGCATCAAGAAAAAATAGTCAATCTGCAGGAACGACTCGGCATTCTGACGCAGCACGAACAGACTGAGCAATGCAATGGCGGACCGCAATGTGTCTTGCAAAGTCCAATTTTCACTTCGCCCATGATCGACAGCCCGCAGGTGACGAGTACGACAGGCAGAGGACGTGGACGTGGCGCCCCCAAGGCGAAGAAACCCCGTAAACATAAGGGCGAGAAGGGTTTATCGCCGGTTCCCATGCCGCAAATCAATAACATGCCTCCGATGGGATCTCACATTGCACATCAGTTACCAGTATCGGAGGATTGCGTGACGCCAGGCGCCGGCCTCAACCTGCCATCTAGCGACATGTCGGAGATGACCGAACTAGGTTCTGATCCATTTGGTGACGATTTTGACGATGACAAGCCTAAGAAGCGTGGGAAGAAAGGTAGAAAACCAAAGGGTGACAAATCCCCTAAAGAAAGTAAAGCACCCAAGACCCCTAAGGAGCGGAAGAAACGAGAACCGAAGGAACCGCGCATAAAACGGAAATACGTGCGAAAGAACAAGAAGGATGTAGATGAGAGCATCACAGATGATTCGTTTAGCAAAAGTTTTGAAAACGGAGAAGACTTCGAGAATGACAATGATGAGCACGATCCGAATGATTCGCTGGAGCGGGATACTGACTCGAAACCGTTAACTGAAACTGAAGATACCATGGAAAAAATTGAGCCGGAGACTACGACGTCGCCTTCACCTGAACCTCTACCTCCCGTTCACGTATTAGATTCTATGCAGGAGGAATCATTTGATAACGCACAAACGATTGCCGAAACTGAGACTGAACATGAAGAGGAAGCAGATAATGATGTCGAAGAAGAGCCTCAGAAAGAGGAAGAAGAAGAAGAAGAGGAGGAGGATGAGGCGGAGGAGGAGGAACAACCCTGTATTGATTCTCAAAATAAAGTAGACCAAATGGAAACAAATGTTGATCCATCTGAAGAGCCCACAACGACTGAAGATGTCCATATTACGGAGAAGCTTGAAGATGACGAGGGGGTGAAAGAGGAAGTGGAAGCAAGTGAAGTTTCCGAAACTCCTGAAGACGAAGAAAAACCGGAGAAGGTCGATGACGAGAAGAAAATGGACGAATATACGTTTGACGATAACGCAAGTCCCAAGGAGATTGAAGAGCTGCCGAAGAGACCACCACGAAGGTCAAAGCCCAGTTCAAGCTCTAGGCGAAGCACAGTTTCGAGCAAGTCGAAACGTTCTGGTAAAAGTAAACGACGTAAAGGTGCTATGGAGCTCCTCTCCGAAGGCGAGGGCGAAGACATGCCGACAACTCCACCCAGATCACCGCCGCCCGAAGAGGACACCTCCAACAAACGTCGCTCCGCCCGGAATACACAAAGAAAGAAGTACATAGACGATGTAATGCTGCGATTCAGCGATGACGATGCGCCTGTGGCATCCAGTTCTTCTAAGAGTAAGAAGAACAGTAGTTCTTCATCAAGCTCTGCTACGCCTGCTAGAGAAGGAGGAGCAGCTGGAGGAAGCAAGGTTACAGAGAATGCCCCCATTGCCGAAGCAAACGCCAATAAACCGAATTTTGTCTATGTAAATACTACCGAAGAAGACAGTATGGTCGTTCACCATATCTTGATATCTCGAATTGGTCAGCGGCCAAAGCGACCGCCTGCACCGATTCCTGTTCAGGAACCTTTGAAAGAGGTGGCACAGGACGCGCCCGAAAAAGTTGAGGGCGAAGAAACAAAAGTAATCAAAGATGGTGAACCGGAAGTAGAAAAACAATCTGAAGAAGTTAAGGATAAAGATATGATTGAATCTGAAGAACAGCGAACTGCTGTTGAAAATCCCTCTTCTGAACCAAACGTTGAATCGGAATTGGATGACACGGACGACCAAACGCTGGATATGATCCAAAAAGATTGTGCAAAATTATCAGCAGAAAATAAAAGTGACGTTTGTGGTGAAGTGATCAAAGACACACCAATGGAAGTCTCCGAACGCAGTGAAACTGAGAGACTCGATGTTAGTTCTGTTACTACGCCAAAACTTGAGGAAGCTGAAAATCCGTTAGAAGAAGGCGTGGAAAATATTCTCGGAGTTGGTAATGCGACGGAGACTAACAAAACTGATGACAGTGAGGGATCGGAAAAAGCTGGTAAATGCTATGGCAAAGGTCCAAAGGTCGACTGTAAAGACAAAGACGAGAAGTTTGAAGCCAAGAGAGACGTCAAACACGAAGACGATAAAAAGGAAGAGGAAGAAGTCGAAATGGTGGATATTGAAGAGTACTATGTGAAGTACCGAAACTTTTCGTACCTTCACTGCGAATGGAAGACAGAAGAAGAACTGTACAAAGGCGACAAACGCATTTCGAATAAGATCAAACGCTTCCGCCAGAAGCAAGCGTCTCAAATCAATATTTTTGAAAATCCGGAGGACGAGCCGTTTAATCCGGATTACGTTGAGGTCGACAGAGTGCTGGATGCTGCAGTTCACTCTGATCCGGCCACGAACGTCACTGTACGCCATTATCTCGTGAAATGGCGTTCTTTGCAGTATGAGGACAGCACTTGGGAGCTCGAAGAAGACGTGGATCCAGACAAGATCAAACAATTCGAGAGATTTGTAAAAGTACCACCACGATCGGAGTGGAAACAGAGGAAACGACCGCAACCCGACCAGTGGGTAAAATTGGACAAGTCACCCATATATAAAGCAGGCAACAGTTTGCGCGAATATCAGCTTGAAGGCTTGAACTGGTTAACATTCTCATGGTACAATAGCCGAAACTGCATCTTGGCAGACGAAATGGGATTAGGTAAAACCATCCAGAGTCTGACCTTTCTGCACGCTGCACATTCATACGGCATTCGTGGTCCGTACCTGGTTATCGCACCGCTATCAACCATTCCTAACTGGCAGCGAGAAATTGAAAGCTGGACGGATATGAATGTTGTCGTGTATCATGGTTCAGCTGCCAGCCGGAACATGTTGCAAGAATACGAAATGTACTACAGAAATGACAAAGGAAACATCATTAAGGATATCACAAAGTTTAATATTCTAATAACTACGTTCGAAATTATCGTCACCGATTTTGCGGATTTGAAACCGTTTAACTGGCGCATATGTGTCATCGATGAAGCGCACCGTTTGAAGAATCGTAACTGCAAGTTGCTGGAAGGTTTGCGCCAGTTGAATCTCGAACATCGTGTCCTGCTCTCCGGTACTCCTTTGCAGAACAACATTAACGAGCTGTTCTCGTTATTAAACTTCCTCGAGCCCGGACAGTTTCCATCGTCGGAAGCATTCCAGCAAGACTTTGGTGCTCTTAAATCCGAGACTGAAGTGGAGAAGCTACAAACGATTCTCAAGCCAATGATGTTGCGAAGATTGAAAGAAGACGTCGAAAAGAGTCTTGCGCCGAAGGAAGAGACTGTTGTTGAAGTCGAGCTCACAAATATTCAGAAGAAGTACTATCGCGGGATTCTGGAACGGAACTTCTCATTCTTGTCGAAAGGCACCACGCATGCGAATATCCCAAATCTGATGAACACAATGATGGAGTTGCGCAAGTGTTGCATTCACCCTTACCTGCTGAATGGCGCCGAAGAGCAAATTCAGTATGAATTTAAGAATCAACATGGCGAAGATGGCGATGCATATTACAAAGCGTTAATCAACAGCAGCGGCAAAATGGTGCTCATTGACAAATTGCTCGCCAAGCTGAAAGCGAACGGACATCGCGTGCTGATCTTTTCGCAGATGGTGCGCTGCCTAGATATATTGGAAGATTACCTTATGTACCGGAAGTATCCGTTTGAGAGGATTGATGGGCGCATTCGTGGTAACATGCGACAGGCGGCGATCGATCGCTACTCGCGACCGGATTCCGACCGTTTCGTCTTTTTGCTCTGCACCAAAGCTGGCGGGCTGGGCATCAATTTGACTGCCGCTGACACTGTGATCATTTACGATAGCGACTGGAATCCACAGAACGATCTCCAAGCGCAAGCACGTTGCCATCGCATCGGACAGCGGAAGATGGTAAAAATCTATCGCCTCCTATGCAGGAACACGTACGAAAGGGAGATGTTCGATAAAGCATCGTTGAAACTAGGTCTAGACAAAGCGGTTTTGCAGAGTATGAACACTGCACAGGGCAAAGATTCTGGCAATAAACAGCTGAGCAAGAAGGAGATTGAAGACCTGCTCAAGAAGGGCGCCTATGGTGCGCTTTTAGATGAAGGCGACGGCGACAAGTTCTGCGAGGAGGATATTGACGTTATCTTGGCGAGGCGAACGCAAGTTATTACTATGGAGTCGGAGAAGGGTTCGACATTCAGTAAGGCGACCTTCGCTGCGAGCAACAATCGATCGGACATCAATATTGACGATCCGGACTTTTGGAACAAGTGGGCTAAGAAAGCGGATATCGACACAACGGAAAAAGATGACAGCGAGGATTTGGTGCTTTCGGAACCGAGAAGGCGAACACAAATCAAGCGATACGGACATGATGAGGCTGCGATCGATATGTCTGAATTGGAGAGTTCGTCCGACTCGGATTTGGAAGGCGATAACGTTGGTATTGGAGCGCGCAATCGTCGACGTAAGGATAAACAACGTAAACGTCTCCGCGGCGAAGAGTATTCCATGAACAGGGAGACCCATGAGATTGTTTACGGCAGTTGGGCTCGGCGCGAGTGTTTCATGATAGAAAGAGGGTTGCTTACATTCGGATGGGGTCGATGGACGGAAATTCTGGCGCACTCACAACTTCGAAAGGGATGGAGAGAACAGGATGTCGAAGACTGTGCGAGAGTTATAGTGAGTTCACATTTTATAGATTACTTCCAGTTTTACGATATGCGAAAATCGTTCGTGATGATTCACATGCTAATTTCGAGAATTCTCTAGGTTTTCTATGAAAAAAAAAACTTGTCTTCTCATTTACTGATTTATGCGATGAAATATTCTATAACATTAAATAGCACAAGGAGAAATTCTCATTGAATTACTATTTTTTTTAGCTGTTATTCTGTTTGCGATTCTATCGTGGTGACGAGAAAATTCGCTCGTTCATATGGGACCTCATTTCGCCCCTCGAAAATGGTGAACAGAAAATCAGCAAAAACCACCAGGGTCTTAAAGATCCAGTACCACGAGGTATTCGCAATAAAAAGAAGAACAAAGGGGCTGCAGCAGCTTCTGTGAAAGAAACCAAGCATGCTGCCCTAACTGACCCAAATCATTGGTCAAAGAGTGAGAAGTATGATGGTGATATCTTCTTGGAAAGTAACTACAAGAAGCACCTCAGCCGTCATGCGAATAAGTAATGATTGCTCTTGTTTTCATAAATGCTCGCAGAAAGAAATTTGTTCTTGAACATATTCATAACCATTTCCAATTTTAGGGTTCTGCTACGAGTCCGAATGCTATATTACATCAAACACGAAATTATCGGCGATCTCGTCCAGCATATTGCTGACGGCGTTAACGCAAGGTACGTGAAACTGTCTGCTTTCCCAATGATTTCTTACGGAGAGGTATTCCGTAAGTCGATGCATGTGCTTGTGGTGGCCATGCGCCTATGTTCATTGGCTGTGTCAGCAACTATCTGCAACAATGTCCGCCGATGCAATCATGTACGTGCGGTTTGTGAACGAAGTGGGCTGTTTTTCACTATACACACTCATTTTATATTCGATCGTTTTCATGGAGCTTGTTTGGTGCTTTCTTAACCCTGATATTTGCGATTTTGTTTGATTGTTGATCATTACTTTTACCATTTTACATTTGTTCTCGCACTTTTATATATATATATAATGTTAATACCGCCAACCTACTGGTAATTAGATTCGTAAGTCTCGTTGTGCTCTTGCGAAGTAGCGCAAGCAAGTCGAAGGAATCTTACAGGGGGTACGGCACTAAGAATTAATGAGCGTTGAGTTCAAATTGCGAACACGAAAATTTCAAATTCTTGGGCGAATCAAACGAAATTATCTTCTGTATAATAGTCTCTTTTGTTTCTTTTTGACTACTTACGTCTCCAAGGATGACGATTCTGCAATTTTATTCTGTTTGGTGCAAATCAAAATTATCTTGATGACCAATTGGCTTGTACGTGGTGGTTCGCAGTGCCCTGCCTATAAATCCGCCGCTAACGGAACAAGTGCCGGGCGAGTGGTGGGACTCCGAATGCGATAAGTCCCTGCTCGTCGGCACCTGGAAGCACGGCTATGAGATGTACACGGAGATGCGCGTCGATCCTACCTTGTGCTTCCTCTCCCGCTGTGGCCCGCCTACTGATCGCGAACTACAGCACACTAACACCCAACCCGCTACGCCTGCACCGTAAGTAGATAATTTTATTTCGATTTTGTTTGCAGCAGGTCGACGGTTGATGCGAAGCCATCGAAATCCTTCTCACTCGAAAGAGTATAGATTTAAGTGTGTAGTATGTATGTATGTAAGTGGCTGGTGGGGTACATCGGGTGTAGGCATTACTAAATCGTAAGTAGTAGCAACACACACGGCGACCATTCAGCTTCAGCAATTTCGTGCACGTTTTACATCCGTACTGTTTTTGGTTTTGTGTATTGTCTTAGACCATATGTTGGCGATGTACTAATAAATGTATCCGCGTTTGCATGTGCATTGGCTTGCTACACTAAATTGATCATTTATTTTAGTGATGATTTGGATGATGAGAACTCCAATGAAGAAAAGAAAACCGACGGCAAATCGGAATGCACAGAACCGTCACCTGGTCCTTCGGCCGGTGGCGATACACCCACCCCGATTGAGACTGTTGATGTTGACGAGCCGGTTGTCATCCTTGAAGAAAAGAACATCTGGCCATCAGCCACTGATCTCAATACACGATTGCGACGTGTGATTACCTCGTATCAGCGCAATGTGCGTCGTGAGGATCATCCGTCACCGACTCCGCCACCTGCGCTACCCACACCGCCGCTAGTCGTGCAACCGCCACCGAAGCCGTCCACTCCGCAACCACCTCCAATTAAAACCGCTACAAAGACGCCTGCGTTAAAGGTAAATTACCTTTATTACGTTCGTTCAGCGAAATATGACACTGCCTTCTTAAATCTTGCAACTTGCAACTAATTCAAAGTCAGCGATTAGATACATCCATTGATCGATGATATGTCGTCTATCAGGATTGTTACTTAATTTTATATTTGTGGCTCGGATTTTTGTCATTGCGCATCAGATCCTATTTGGTGCATTCAACATTCAACTCTTTTTTGGGATTTCATTGTTATTTCGTTTCATTTACCGAATTTGTGCATCGCACTATTCTTCATTTATAAATGGTGCATGACGTATGCATTATGTCGAGAGAATGTGTAGAATGTAGTCAAAACTTGCACTCCGCAGCAGCCCGCTGATCCATCCGCTTTGTCGAATCCGTTGGCCGCCCTGGCCCAGGTATCGCAACTTGAGGGACGGGATCCTGCATCGCTGAATAATCTCCATGGATGGGACCTTCAGCAGCTCGCACTTTATTTATTGGTTAGTACATTCCCTCAATGATACAAACGTAAACGTGCTCATAACATCTTTTCGCAAA
>JAODFX010238249.1:0-21596 GCA_027580035.1 Dorylogaster longipes
GTAACGCAAAATACGCAAAATTTTCGGTGAATTAAAAAAAAATCCATTCGGTTAGTTAGATTTTATTTATTGTTGCAGATAGAAATAACTCAACACATAAATGGTGTTAGTTAAGGACCAAAATCAATATTAACCTTCATCTTGCCGATGTGAAGTATACATTGAGTTCTCAACCATGCTAGTAAATGGAAAATGGATTTTATCTAACCTTTAAAGAGTCATTTAATTTGTGTTATCATGGATGAATGCAATAAAAGATAGCAAACATAACATAGACTTACTGCATTTGACTAGCCTGAAATACTGCAATAGCCAACGTAGAGAGGTATAAAAAGTACACAAGATTCCGTAACGCGTGTCCAACATAGTCAGGTGCCCAATACATAAAGGTGCAACTTAAAAAGCTGGCTTATATGCGAAGGAATTGGGATTTCGTCGATTCCACAAATATGTGTCCAACATAGGCAGGTGGTCAATGAATAAGGAGGTCCACATGTTCATGTGGCTACGTCCAGACGAGTGCTTAAAGCAAATTTTTGGAATACGAAAATTATTCGTTTCTTATAGACCCAAAAACCGCTATCTAACAACATCTAACAATGTTTCAATTTCTTACTTACTGAATATTACATAATATGATTATAAATATACTATAGGACAAGGTGGACATTCACTCGTCAATTCGTTAATCGTTAATTAACGAAGTTAACAATTTGCTTAATGGATTATCTTTTAATATTATTAACTTCGAAAAATAGTAACACTTATTAAATTCTCTTAAATTGAACTTCTGCTAACCTTAGTTCGTTATATTAGTCTAGTGGTCGGCAACTTATAAGCCAAAGATCCAAATATGTCAACGTAAATGTTAATGTTTATCTTGCGTTAAATTTTTGAAAATTTAACTTTTTAACTCCTAACGAAGTTAACTTTGAGATTAAGTTATGACTATATATATATATATATATATACAAAACAATTTATATATATATAGATAGATAGATAGATAGATATATAAAACAAGGTTCAAAAACGTAACAGTGTCACGTTATAACCATTAATATACGAAATGATTCCATAACTTGGCAACAAAAGTAAGTATAAAATCATGGCAAAGTGTTAATGCCTTTAATGTATAATGCTAATACAGAGAGTTCAATAAGGGGAGACAAGAAAGCTTTTGAATTTAAATCTATGTTGGTACTATGGGAATTTTTGATTGAAAAAACAGTGGTTTCAGAAGGTGGCGTCCACGACGTCGCATGGTGCTTTCGTAGATAATTTTGAGAATCTTCTGAGCGATAAACAACCCCTACCAACTGCTGAAAATATATTTTTTACTGGTTTTCTCCTACCACTTTTATGACGTCACTTACATGTTTATTTTCTGAAAAACTGCTGTAAAGTAATACGATATATAGGTGTTAGCGGTTACTTACTAACTTATCAACAAAGTGTTCCCTAACATATTTACTAACGACAGAAATCACAATTGGTTAAGTGACGGAGCAATTCATGGGGCAAAGAACAAAGATATGGATCACTTAAATTTCTCTACGCAAAATCTGATTGTTGGTTCACTGCATTCCTTTAAATATATCGATAGTGCAACAAACGAAGACAAAGCAACCAAGTATCCAACAAAATTTTACAACACATTGGATCTGGCTTGCATAATTTAGCATTATTTAGCCATCATGCTTCGAAAACTGAACCAATCAAAACTATGTAACCGAACGGGATTGGTGGTAATAAAACTCATGGACAATGTGATTCCAGCGACGATACTCCAAGGAAAATTCAAAGGTGATGAAGTTCTCATTCCTGGAACTCCAATGATTCCAACAGTCCAGTTTAAATAAATTCAATTTCCGATTCGTCTGGCATTCGCTAAAACAATCAACAAATCATAAGACCAATCCTTGAGTATTTGCGGTTTAAATTTAGAAAAGGAATAATTCTCCCAAGGTTAATTCTGTGTATCATGTTCACGTGCCTCTTTATTCGTGTTTGCACCAATTCACAAAACGAAAAATGTCATAAACTTCAAAGTGTTTCCGTAAAAAGATTGTTTTATTTATGTTCTTAAACAGATTAAACAGTCTATCCATAATTTAAAACTTAATTCAATTACCTCTACTCTGTAATTACAGTATGACTAGGGTAAAACTTTCCAAAACCTCTAAAAATATTCTCAAAAGAATATTCTCGAGAAAATTCTCTATGCGCATTCTCTCTTAAAGCTCGTTTGTTGTTTTATTATAATACGTTTGACTGAAGATATTCAATATATTCTGAAGATTTCCAACTTGTTCTGAGAAAATTCTCCAAATAAAGAATATTCTTGAGAATATTCTAATGAATTTTCTCAAATATAACACCTGCATTATATTTTAAATATTTCTTCAACATAATCAATCTTTTTGTTTGAATTTGAAGTTGTTTTTTTTATTAGCACGTGTTTCTAGAATATCTCCCTTGAAGATGAATTTCTTAAGAATAACATGTTTGGAAAACAACAATAATTATATAAATTGTTTTTTGGAGTAAGTGTGAGCAAGACTTCTTTACCCTTCCTTTTATTAAAATAAACAACTTTTTCGTTGTAAAAGTCGTCGTCTGACAATCTTTCCTTCTTCTTTCTTTTCAAGTAAATGTTTTGAAGCATGGTTAACTTCCATTCCTATTTCCGCAAACACCAAAATGTTGCAATACTGGCACAGAAATATTTTTATATTATTACGTTAAAGTGTAGCTAATAGATTTCTAAAAAAACACGGGACTTCTTCAGAGAATTAAAAAAGACAGCTATGGCCTATATTTTCCACCAAACATATTTCTTCTCTGTAATGTTCTCCAGCAAAGAAGTAGGCATTGAAATATATTGCTTGTCAAGTGTGTCTTGCTATTTGTCAACAGAGACTGCATCAAAAGCATGAAGCCATCATGATGCGAAGCAGACAACGAAGGATATGATAATGGAAAGACTTGATAACATCGCTTCCGTGTACATTCAGCTCGTCTCGAAACTCTCTCAAGTAAACACAATTTCATCGAGCACATTCCACTCACTCAGTAAAATGATTCCGCTCGTTCCACTACGCAACTCCTTCTACGACAATCGAGTAACTTTTATAGCGTCGTTAAAGTCGCCTGATAAAGTTTTATCGAAAATGATTGTTGCTCATAGGCAAACACGTGGGAAGGTAAAGGGATTGTACACGTGGGCACGATTGAATAAGATATTAACGGTTCATGCTTTACCTTCACCTTCCATTCGCATTAGATTTGATCATATAATCACGTTAGATGCAAGAGACACAGTAATTCAATTGAATCACGTTTTCCCTCATTAGAAATATGATACACATACCAAATATACAAACAATATACAAACTCCCATATTTGCATATTAAGGCTTGCAATTAAACTATTATTTGTGCATTAGTATTGTTGGTTGCATAGATTGAAACATGGATTTATTATTTAATCTAGTACAGTGTGTGAAACTTGATTAATTCGAACTTGGGTAATCCGAAATATTGGTTAATTGGAGTAAAATTACAATTCCCCTGAAATGCATACATAAAACAATGAGAAAAGTTCTAATTATTCTGATTTATATGCAGAAAATGTGAACACAATGTTCACAAAGTAAAATGCATTGCATTACACTATTTAGTTCTAAGAAAGTCACTCATTTCAAGATATTTCCTAAAATAAATTTCATTTTCAAGTTGTTTTTGTGGGCTTTATTTAAGTTTTTTTGATTCGAATTTTAGATTATTCAAATTTAAAAGTTAAATTTAAATTTAAAGTCTCCTAGAGTTTGATTTACAAAGAATTGACTGTCTAATGAATTTAAAACATGAATCTAATGTGCAATTTTAATATTGATTAATGATTAGGGTTACGTTTGAGAAGAACTTAAGAACAAAATGCTTGCCATAAAATACAATTACAGTGCAATTTTTGTGGTTTTATCACTTTTTATTTATGTTGCACATAAATACACATAAATAAGTCAATCTTTAGTTAATTTGCAACATTTTGTTTGATTAGATAGTGAATGCAATGTTTGCATTTATTCAATGAACTTCAAGGCCGAAGCGATAAAATTCGTTGCATGATTATGATTACAGTTAATAAATGTGCATGTTTCTGCCTTTACATTCAGTTCAGACTATTAAAACTGTTTTGCTTCCTAGAGTGATGGATGAATGAATTAAAGGACATTTAAAAAGTAGCTATTTAATATTACGTAAGTGAGTTGCAACATGCAAGTTTGCCATCGGTTTCGCGTTCATTCTTTAGTAATTGTTTATGATAACGTTATTAGACATTTTTGACTAATGATAAAGCGTTGTTTTAATGTCAAGTACAAAACGAAAGAAATAATACTCGTATATTATATTATAAGCTTATCTTTAAAACTGTTTTGTTTGGTTTTGTATGTGATGAATAAAACGAAATTTAAAATTTAGCTGTTTAATACTAATTGTTTAGTTTAGCCCGACTTTGTTAAACATTTTGGATCAAGAATAAAGCATTAAGCTAATAATAATTACAGGAAGTTTAAAAAAATCGATTTACGGAAATAATATTCCTTAAAACCTGTCAAGTTAGCCTTCATAAATTGGCCACCTGTCTATGTTGGACACGCCTAATGGAAACATAAGTACTTTTATACCTCTCTATGTTGGACATTGCAGTATTTCAGGACAGTCAAATTAAGTAACTTTGTGTTTTGTTGTTTGCTGTCTTTCATTTCATTCATCAGTGATAATAAAAATTAAATTACTCTTTATAGGCGTGTTAAATTCGAGTTTGCAATTGCTAGCATTGTTGAGAGCTGAATATTTACACATTAGCAGCTTGAAGGTGAAAATTTATGTTTATCTATAACTATCACCATTTATGCGTTGAGTTATTTCTGTAAACACCAATAAATAAAACCTGCATTTTTGAACCACCTGCTTAGGTTGCTCACTTTTTCAGAAACAGTCGGTAGTTAAGTGAAACAGAATACAAAAGTTGTTTTAACGTTTCTAAAAGTAATGAATGATAATTTGTCTACTAAAGTTCACTTCTTCAAAGCAGAAGAAGAAAAAGAAGAACGTTTGGTATGGAGCTAGAATTGAAGCTTCGCATACTTTTTTAAGTTGCAACAGGCAGGCAAGAGAAAGAGGAAGAAGACGAAATGCGCTTACCATGCGTGAGGATGTTGATCGTTTCGTTGTGGATGTAGAAGAGGCTGTGGATGCATCCCCAGAAGCTGAGCATCGGCCGATAGCCGGTGTAGATGTACGGATTGAACTGCAGATGCCTCGGCATGTCCCTCCAGTGCTTGAGATGCACCCGCTTGCGGAGATGCTCGTGGTGGACCTTCTGCTCGTCCTCGCAGTGCATCGCCGCTGCCGCCCGCGCCGTCACCGTCGCCGCCGCCGTCGCCAGCATCGCGGCGTCCGCGCCGCTCGCGCCGTGCGTGGCCATCTTCGCATCGGGCATCTGCCGCTTGTCGCCCGCGTCCTTTTCACCGCCGCCGCAAAGTGGTGGGGGCGGCAGAGGTCGGGGGTGGAAGGGGCGGATGGGGGTTGGCAAGGGAGAAAGAGAGAGAGAAAGACGGAGCGTGAGACGGAGCGTCGAACGTCACAGGTCGCTGCCGCCGCCGCCACCGCCGCCGGCGTCGCCGCCGCCACCAGCGCAACACGCCACCATCGTCGAGGGAGGCGGCTGCAGGCTGCACACACCGCACGGACGCGCACTGCGCACTGCGCGCATCCGCCACCGCCGCAGCCGCCTCCAGCGTCCCCACCATCGTTGGGGGTGGCAGAAGGGACGGACGACAGTTCTTTTTTTTCTTTTCTGCGCTGACGGCGGAGGTGGTGGTGGTGGTGTATTGATTGCCGGCAGGGGGTGGTATGCTTGACGCATACTTTGCCGATGGAAGCGCCTTCGTCGCCGCCGTCGAAGTACTGCTTACACCGCCCCACGTAATGCCACATCGTGCGTCGAGCTTGCGCCGTCATCGCCTTCTCTCACAAGAATTTCGCCATATAAAAGAACGCCACGAGCAGAAACATTGAAGCCGAAGACAGTACGAGCACTCCTTCAACGAAACGTCACATCTAATACTATAGCCTAATTCAAATGTCCCGCCTTCAACTCTGACGGCCATCATCGCCTTCCCAGAGGGCGCTGTCAAATATTTAAACAATTTCGAGTTGTGGACAATGTCCGAAAGTCCATATGCGTCTAGGACTATTGGGAGAGTCACAATTGCTTTTCTTCGATCGGCTCAATTCAATAAAACTTTGAAAGACAAGGTGCATTCGATCGTGTGATCCGTGTGATCTACCAATGAGGATCATGAATCATTATTATTCTTTATCCTCATTGGTCATACTTTTGACAACTTGATTCAAATTATATAAATACTGATCAAGATCACATGATCGAACGCACCTATGGATGTACATGAGTTGTATGCACATCCAGTTACAACTTTCGCTTGCCTTCTTGTGCTATGATTCAGATTTTCCATTGGATACTTTGTGTTCGGAAGAATTTGCCAACTGTTTTTTGCAGTATATTTGAATGTATGTTTTGGCAAGGGTTTCGGAAGTGGTAAAGAAACAACATTGAATATTATTATTTTATTATTCTTATTATATTCTTATTATTCTGTAGATGGTAGATTCGCCCAATCTACGACAATCGTCGGCAGCTGTATGATGTGAAGATGTTTTTTAATTCCACATGAATAAGAACCGGCCAGTTTGAAAAAAAGGACTGCATCAAGAAAAAGAAGCAACAATGAGCACCTAAATTCTGTACATCAAAGTCTCGTCACATTGCAGTTCCTAACAACTGGATCTTCCCTGCAGAGGCTTTCCAGTTTTGAGTAGGGACAGCTACAGTTTGAACTGTTTTAAATACTGCTTTGTGGAATTCACTTTAACCACATGTTTTGTGAGCTAGCTCCACTGAAGATTTTTGCAGAATTGCCAGTGGCTTTGAGAGAGAGAGAGTGGAACTTTCCATATTACTTTGGTGCCAATAGTGGATCATCATGGTACAATTACAAAAAATATTGGCAGATTTTGATGCACATTGTAAATTTGCAGTAATTAGTGTTTGCCGTGCAGGATTTGAAAGTAATGGACAATATTTTACCACATCAAAAATGGACCAAATACTAGAAAGTTAACAAGTTAAATATGTAATTATTGAGGATGAAGCTTTTCCATTAATGGAATATTCAATGCAGTCATATCCAGGTAAATTACTACCTATTGAAGAGAATTTGTGATTACCATTTGTCTCTGGCTCAGCAGATAAAAGAAAATTTGTTTGGTATTTTGGTTGCTAAGTGAAGATTATTTCAAGGAGCAATTTATGCAAAAGGAGAAAATATAGAAAACTGTATCCTTGCTGCAGTATGCCTACATAATTTCTTGATGAAAGAGAAAAAGACCATATTGCAACACAAAAGAGTGTATTGATACTGATTTATTGTAGCCATCACTTTATAAAAAAAGTAGCTAATGCTACCTGAAGTGTGCTATATTCTGCAAAATGGCACAAAAATGCAAAAAAGGGGATCATTTTCAGTATCACATGTAATAAAACTTATCAGTCTTACGAGGACAGACTTATGAGCCTTGGTTTGTCAGGGACTAAAACAATGGCTGCAATAAAAGTTGGTAATAAATATATTATAATTTTATTAACCAGTGCTATCGACACTAATCGGAATCGGTATCAGTTTCAACTAAAATTGATAAAATGGCTTTGCGCATGTTGTTTCGTCGTGCCCGACTTCTCATACGTCTAAACTTCAATACTATCATCTGGCCAATAGCCTCATAGTCGTCGTTGCTTTCTTGCCGTTGTAGCAACTTTTTCAGTGTTGGGGCGACTTCACCCAAACTCGCTTCGTCATCCTGGATCATTTTCTTTACGTGATTTTCTTTGCGCCGTTTTTTTGCTGGCTCTGTCCACCTACGGGCCAAATCCGTAGATCGGCCAAGTTGTGGAGACACACATGTGAGCTGGATATCTGGAGCCAACTCCGCCGAGAACTCAGGAAAAGAAACATCAAATGACTGGCTTTCTGGAAGAGATTCCAACGTTTCATTGGTTACCCCTGGGTTGCCTGTAATTGACATACATTAATACCACATTTAATAAAAAGATTTTTGCATAGGGCATCCACACATGGTGCGGAATCGGACCTGATTTTGACCAAGCCGTGTGTCAAACAACAAGATCACGAGCTGAATCAAGTTGTCCAAAATTTAACCAATAAGGGTAAAGAATTGCAATGATTGGTATCCCACATTGGTCAAACTTTTGACAAGTTGATCTAGATCATACGATCGAACGCACCTAACGATGGTCTGACCTGTCACACCATTCGCATAACGAATATACACGAATCGTTCAGAAATGAGTGAGACTTAAGTACTTATAGACATGAATACGTGAGAGCCAAACAATCAAAGTATGCCGACCACCCGAAGCTGGATTTATACAAGGCAGGCCAAATTAAAATTGTGGCCAAAATTTGAAGCTTACAAATTATTCTACGCACCGTGTGTGGAGGCTCTCACATTACCTTTAGTGGGTGGAAGCCTTAAGTACTGTTCTAGCCAAGTCAATGATTTCTGCATTTCCCACACATTGCCCCTGGAATTACCACTCACTGGCGCTTTTCTCTCACGATTATATTTCTCCCGCAGGGACTTCCATCGTGATATCGCATCCTCTGCGGAAATGTGCAACTCCGTGGCAATTTTGCGCCATGAATTTTCTTTTTTGCTTTTGTCTTTAAAATCTCGTCTCGATTTATCATACAGATGTTCGCAGGAACGCACCAGTTCAATAAGTTTATGATCGTCAATCATTTCTACTGTTCACAATCACTTGAATCGAATTGACGTGTGCTGGTTTGACCTTCAAACACATGGTCTCGTATGGAACTTAGAAATAGAGGTCAACTTGGACGTGGATCGAATCAACTTGAGTCAGCAAACCAAGTTGAGTTGGTTTCAACTTCAACGCGAGAACGTTCAAGTGAACCAATCACAGACGAGAAGCCTAAAGTTGTGCTGGGCAATACTTTACTTCTCGAAATGTCTCAAAATGTATGAAACGATTGTGGCAAGACCAGGGCCGGCCCTAGAGTAATTAGTGCCCTAATCAAAGCTTCTTAAAACACCCCCTTTCACAATATGAATGTAGGTTTCTTTCACGTGTAAGTATTGTACGCTTAGGAGAAAGTACTAAGTATACACCAATATGTATTAATTAATTAATTGATTTTAAGAATAACTCAGCTTTATAAGCTAATTTATCGCGCTTTTCTTCTAGCAAAATTTTCCACTAGTTCATTCAATTCTAGTGTCGAGGCGTCAGTTAATTGAAATTATTCCCAAGATAATTAATCTGTTTTGGGACATTAATATTTATGACACACTAAGTATAAAGAAATAGAGTTTTATCTAAACAAGATTATTTTGATTGTTGTGTCTATTTCTTATGATCAAGAAATCGTTGGGGCATGGCATCAGCAGACCTCCTTTCAACTCTTTGGAGAGCTTCGAGTAGATCGAGGTAATTCCGAGTTGATGCGAATCAGTTAACCGTATTTTTTACAGACGTGTTAGCTATAAGTACTTTTACTTATCATTCTCTAGCATCTCGAAATGTTTAGCGTTGTTAAAATATGTTGGCTGTCATCAGATCAGATCCATAGCATTGGCGTAGTTAAAATAACTTAAAAGTTTAAAGAAATACAGTTTTAGTTATGAGACATTTTTGTATTATCATGGTGATCTTAATTGAATTAAGTCAACTTTGTATTATATTTAGAGTTCAATGTAAGTTTACTGCTAAAATTTAGGGAAATATAATCTAACAGAGGTTACCAAACTTGAACTCGTTTAACTCAATTAAAAATTTGAACCACAAACAATGTCAAAAGTTGCTTTAGTTTGTGCATTGTGCAACTATATATAGTTTCTCAGTCAACGATTGGATTAATGATCCTGGATCACCTTGTCAAAAGCTTGACAAATGAGGGCAACGAATTGCAATGATTCGTGATCCTCATTGGTCAAACTTTTGGCAACTTGATCCAGGATCATCAATCCAATGCACGATCGAAAGTAGTTCTCGCTTCAACTACACCGCGAGAACGTTCAAGTGAACCAATCACAAAGTGGGAAAAGTAATAGAGGTGGGCAAAACGTTTTTCAATTGTCTTCTTGTGTGGTCGATTCTTCTTTCAAAAGCAACTAAATTAATGTTTCGTTTTCACCACGGATGGTGCTAGTATCGCTAGTAACAAGAGCGCCATCACTGAACCAGACGTTCATTACACGTACTAATGCGCATGCCATTTGCGCATCGCTGGATTCATGATCCTGGATCACCTTGTCAAAAGTTTGACCAATCAGGGCAACGAATTGCAATCATTGCACGATCGAAAGTAGCTCTGGTTTCAACTACAACGCGAGAACGTTCAAGTGGTACAAGTGAACCAATCACAAAGAGGCAAAAGTAATGGAGGTGAGCAAAACGTTTTTCATTTGTCTTCTTGTGTTGTCGTCTATTGTGCTTTCGAAAGCAGCTAAATTAATATTTCGTTTCCAACACGGATGGCGCTAGTCTCGCTAGTATCAAGAGCGCCCTCACTCAACCAGGCGTTCATTTCGAGTACTAACGCGCACGCCATTTGCGCATCGCTGGTTGGTCGACATTGGTCGACATTGCACGCCAACCGCCAAACCTGAAGAAATTAACCAAACGCGCGTACAGCGAGAGTGCGTCGCGGGCGGTGTGGAAGCAAGAAGCGCCGTCGCAGTGCAGCAGCACCAGGAGGTGAAGTAGTCGACGACGGCGGCCGTCTCGCAGACGCACAACTGTAGAGCGGCAGCGACGGCGATCACCACGACGCCGTCGCGTGCGCTGCCGCAGCGTGGTGCAGGTGCGCCAGCCGCCACTGCCGCAACCGCACACGCCTGGATCGATGTTCGGCTTGTCGCTGTACAGTGAGTTACTGCACGGCTCCGCACTCCGAACGTGGAATTGCGTGGCGCACGTCGCGTGCGCATTCTGGAATAACGTCGTCCGCCGCCTAGGCGTCCTCGACAATGTGAGTACTCTCCGTACGCCTTCGCTTGGCCTCGCTTCGCTCGCGCATCGTCACGCATCCGCTCACAACTTCGCTGCGTGCGCTTCGTTTGCCTCTGCGTTTGCCCCAAACGCTTCGACTGCATTTCATGATGCGACGCGAGGTTGACTTGCGACAAATATGGCCGCGATATTTGCATTCGTCCGGCCGTAAATAGCTAATGCGAAGCGTCGATGTCGGTAACGGTAGGACGGCACGCACTTGAATTTTCACTTCGCATTCGCATCGCCTTTGCTTACGTAGGCCGGCAATGTTACCTCGTTAACACGCTGCATTTATCTGTTCCACATTTTTGATGAGCGTCATATGCGTATGCACTATGGATAATATTTGCTGTGTTTTAAGATGCCACGCTCCAGAAGAAGACACCATTCCAGATCGCGATCCCGATCGAATTCGCATGATCGCGATAGGGAGCCGAAGCGGCGAAAGGTGGAAAGCTTTGAGAGCCCTCACAATCGGAGATCTGTTAGGTATGTACAGGTTTTTGCTTCAATTCCCTACATTTGCTTGGTTTTTGTGTGTACGCATCTGGGTATTTCAAATGTACCATTGCAAGTTGGGATATTGACATTCAAATCTACTCCTACATGTTAACATGCAAGATTGGATGTTCAATATGTTTTCATCGGTATTCTAGAAGGGTGTGGAAATGTTAAAGTACATATATTTGCATTATGAATACCAATTGTTAAGTCTTGCAAAAGGCATGAATAAATACATGCATTTATATAAACTCGAATGCAAACATGGAGAAGTTCAAAACAAATCACTTTGGTTTTTAGTTTACTCTCAACAACAAGTTGAGCATTAATTTCAATTGCAATGGGTTTGACAAATTTAATTGTAATTAAAGGTCCATATTTTTATTTAATAACTCCTGAGCTGTGTTGAGGAGTAGAAATGTAGAAATAACTCATTTTAGGTTTCTTTGACAAGTCAAGGAAACAAGTAATTTTTATTCGTCTGTGGATGGAATGTGAATTTACTTTGAAACATGACGGGAATATTGAAATAGATGGCTAATGATTACACATAATTATGAACTATTGTTCAATCTTGGTAAAAACAAATTCTAATATTTAATGATGATAACTGAAGCAGTCATTTTTAGATTTGCTTGGTGTGAATTTAAAAAGAATGAGGTGATTGCAGCTGCCTTTCTTTCAAGTTACACTTAACTACACTTAAGTAAACTACGCCAATCATGACTACACTAAAAATTTCGAGCTGCTCAAAAGAGGGTGCAGAAGTTGATCGACAAGTTGAAGTTTGGCTAACAGATTTCCAAAAACAAACAAATGTTAACTGATCCTATTTGGAGCTACTCGGAGCTCCTTAGCAGTCCTCCTTTTAACATTTTACTTATCTTAACTGATCCGTTACTTAATGACTCTTAAGAGAATTACACCAGTTCTATAGAGATATCTTAACTACACCAAAACTTTTGCGGTGCTCGAAGGGCGGGTGCAGAAGTTGAGCGATAAGGTAAAGTGTAGTTAACAGATTTCTGACGAAAAACATGATTAACTAATCCGGAGCTACTCGGAACTTTCCAGAGATTTGGAAGGACACCTTATAGTAGTATAGTAGTTAGATTACTTTGTTTAATGACTATGAATTTCAGTATAAAAATTGAAACCTTGTAATTAATGGAGAACCTGTACTTATATTACCTTCCCAACAACCATATTAGCTGAAATTGCAAGTGGTGTTGCACAAAGAACAAATGTGTGTATTTCGCAACATTGCTGCATTGTTGCTTTAGCGAAGTTAAAATATGCGCATTTTGATCCCGCGGCCCGTCAAGGAACACAGACGATTGCAGTGTGGTACAACTCCCACACATCCCTCTTCGTACCATGGTAGGTCATTCCGCCCGAGAGTGGAGCTTCGATTTTCACGGCGTCTTTTTATGGCCACGCGTATGGTATGTGTTTGGGATGCACTTAAGGCCGACTCTCATGCCTGACAATTCAAAGAATTCATAAATAATCTCGCCAGCTATGAAATGCAGCGCGCACGTAGTTAACAGCTTTTGATTCCGCTTCGTGTTCTTCTTTCGATGCGGTTTTTGAAAGAAGTGATGAATCGTCTCGTTTCTCTGAACGAATCTTGCTCTTCAGTGGGTGTATAATTACAACTTGTATTTATAAATTAAAAATGCCTTCGTTCACTTCAGTAAACCTTTGCCAGGATATTGTCTCGGAAGATCCTTGGCTGATGAGTAATTCATTCCATTCTTCCTCGAGATCATTGACCTCGAGAATTGTCTTACCTGGCTTCATTGCCTTTCCGTGTATTGGCATTGACTTGGAATGTCATCAATTTGGAGTGTTTCATGTGTGCCAGCGCCTCTCTACGTGTTTCCGATGCTTATTTTCAGGTCTCTAAGAGAAACTTCTTGCATTTTTCAGTCTTGTAACCAAGTTACATTTACGCACTTGCTGTGTTTTTATGGGGTTTCCGATGAGTTGAATTAGCTGTGCGAGAGTATGTCGAATCGTTCGAAGAGAAAAGCAAATTCCACTAGATTCGTGTCATGCAATCACATCAGTCAACTTTTCTTTCTTCGTTTTTCTTTATGCGTAAACTTGTTAATTCTATAGTGTTCAGTGCGGTAGGCATTCGGAATTATTCACTTCTCTCAGCTTCGTCATTCGTCTTGTTATTGTTCTCATGCAATTATAGTAATAAATAGCTGATGCATTTCTGTCGGGTCTTATGGATTCGTCTGGGAAAGTAGCTCCCTGGTATTAGAGGAACAATGAAAGTCTGTCATTCTGAATCGTAATGAACTTGGTAGTAAATCCAGTTCCCAGAGACGGTAACTAATTGCAAACTTTAACTCGCACTTGTCGAACGCATCGTGTAATTTCGAAGATGTAATCTTTTTCGCTTACAATTTTCAATCTTCAGCGAACCTCGTCCACTGTCTAGATACGAACGCGTACGTTTATCGTAAATTGGTCGTAAATACGGTTGACGCATGTTTCAAGTATGATTTCTACCTTGAACTAAACCTGTACTGGAAACGCTGATGAGATGAAACTTGAGACTTATAGAGGATTGAGGTGGAATCAGCTCTTTGACAGTACTTTAATCTATTTGCAAATGTAGGACTACTACGTTGTGTTATCTGAATGCAATCTCATCGCCAGGCTTTGACTCAAATGCGTGAACATCCTGCGCTGTGTCTTTAGTGTCTTTCTGTTCACTGGCAGTTGCGCAGCCACATGACAAAGCAACGAAGAATCTTGCGTTCGATGCGTTGAGCATCGAATGGCCCCGTTACATATAGGCAGATGCGCCTGCAAGTCGTCCACACATCTGCCGATCTATTGAATTAGCGTTCATTTTACGCAAATTGTAGGTTGAAGTGCACAAGGCATTTACGTTATATGGAACGCTCCGCCCTGGTATATATCGACAGCTTTCGGCAATTGGATCACATCTAGCGGACCGCGTTCTGCAATCGTATCGTATGTATCAGATACATGTATACGATCTACGAATTTTGGATCTGCAGATCCGCTACGTAAGAAACATAACCTAGAATATTGAATTGTGCTTAGAAGATCAGTTAAAAATTATTTTGCAATTGGTAAAAGATGCCCCAATTGAGAATACCAACGAAGTGTGATGACAATGTATAATTTAAATTACAATGACAAAGATTGTAATGCAGGAGTTATAAAACAAAAATATAATAGTAGAGAAACTATATTTTCAAGCATTTACTTTAATTTCAATGAATTTTATGTAATAACGAGCTATTTACTATACTAATTAATATATTTAAACATTTGCGGCCTGTTAGTTACTGCAACCGGTTAATGCACCGCGGCAAATCATCTAAGCACTGCATGTAGGGACACATTTGTACCGTTTCAAACAACATATACCTATTGAGACCGTAACTGCTGCAGCTATGTATTTATATGGTCCTTTTCATTACTACTTGAGTGTACATCGGCAACAGGAATAATAAGCAGGAAGAAACACGTGTGCTACCTCGATCGGTACATAAATCGAATTCGATGTGTGGACGGCCAGAAAAAAACCGACAGCAATCGGGTTCGTGGCAGATGACGTCTGCAGACGCATCTGCCTCGGTGTAGAAGGGCCAGAAGAACGCTGCTTTTGTTTGTCGCAATCAAAGTGAGCATGATTGGTATATGCTCATTATGATTCGTAGGGTAACGAATCCTATGCAGACGACTATAAACCATTTATGATCACGCAATCATGCTTACTCTGATTGCGACGAACGAAAGCAACTAAAGTCGCCAGACGGTGATCAGCAATTGCCAGCCCACCATCGCAAGCAAACAGCTGCAAAAGTGAAGACCGTAGCGAATGGGAAACGACGACCGGCGCGTTGTGGTGTGGTGGTACGAACGGTAGCACCTAGGTGGTTCGTTCGCTTCGCCGGGTCTTTCTCGCTGCGCTCGCGATCCGCTTCAGTGCGTGGTTTCATTCGGTTCGGTGCGGTCTGCATTCGCACGCAGCACGCAACCGCGTGCGTTGCACTACGCGTTTGTGTTTCGTCCGCGCATTTCGCAAATTGCACACTGCAAATCAACGCACGTCTTGTGTTAGTCTTCTTTAAGTCCTCACCGGGCAAATAGTGAGCGGCGTTACGACGAAACGTGATTGATCACAACACGCTTTAGTGCTCATTACACATTTGTGACACGTTGGGAATTTGTGAGTTGTACACCTACGTTTGCAGAAATACTAGTGCGGCCTTGCTTCAGCGTACGAGAACAACGGGATCGAAGTTTGTAGATTTTGTGCAACGTGCGGCGAAACCGGCGACGTGCGTTTGTGCTCGCTTTGCTCCAATAATTAGTTAATTATTTGTTTAGTAATAGTTCCTCGCCAATTGTTTGGTACCGCTTTACACGCTGATGTCTCTTTTTTTCGGATTAGGCAGTTTTAAGTGACATATCTTGATACCAAAAGGGTTACCCGGTTCTATTTTAATTCTTCACACATTGTTGGAATTCTGTTGGACAATAAATCGCTCAGGAACAAATAGGGTAAGTTCTACTCCGTG
Organism: Dorylogaster longipes; assembly: GCA_027580035.1. Classification (NCBI taxonomy): domain Eukaryota; kingdom Metazoa; phylum Arthropoda; class Insecta; order Coleoptera; family Staphylinidae; genus Dorylogaster; species Dorylogaster longipes. The sequence goes on from JAODFX010238249.1 coordinate 16,263, forward strand.
AAAGGATGATTCTAGGGAAACAGTCTATAACAAGATATTTTGTCTGACTCCGTATAGTATCGTTTAGGTCTATGAATAGAATCACCTCTTAGGAGAGGTTTAGAGAGACCACAAATCAAAGGCTAGGTATAAACTTCCTGAAAATTAAAAAGTGCACGGCCGGATTTCAAGGATTAAGGGTTTCTAAGAATAGTGACTGGAGTGGAAAATTTTATCCGGATAAATTTTTTCCTTATCCGGATGGACTTTTAGACGAATACTTATTTCTATCCGGCTAGTTATTTTTATCCGGATACTTATTGTATAAGTTATTTTGATTTCAGCTCCATTTAAGTAGTGAGTCAACTTTCTTGAATTTTGTAATTTCGTCGTAAAAGAAGCTTTAAATTTAATGATTTCCGTTTCTATCCGTTCTTTCGTATATTCATATCCGGATAGTATCCGATTTTGGTTGCGATTGCGATTTTTGTCAGTTCTAGTTTATAATGTTTGCTTCGGGTGGCTGTGTTTTTGATTTATACGTCTTCGTTCGGCAGATCAAGCAAATCGAGCGGCAGCAGAAGGAACAGCTGCCGTACATCTTTGTACGCGAGATTCCAAACAAGCCGCCGCCGCCGTACACGCCGCCCGTGCAGCAGCCGCCCACGTCTATCGTGCCCGCATCGGCGGCGCAGATCGAGGCGCTCGTGCCACGCTTCGCCGACGTGCTCCACCGCGGCTTCGTCGATCGCACGCTCGACTACGTCACATTCCCGGAGGTGCGGCTCGACGTCGGCGACGGCGTCGAGCGCACGTGCGCCGAATTCCTCTTCGACATTGCGAAAGAGTGCGCCGCCGGCCATTACCGGCAGTTCGCCGAGCCGGATGCGACGGTACCTCCATGGCATCGCCTCGGGCAGCCGGCACGCGCCTCCTTCCGGCGTCCGCACGAGCGCGTCGCCCTCGAGGCGATGCTCGCCAAGCACCTGCGGCAGCTCTTCGGCTTCGAGCGTGCCGACCTCAACGAGAGCAAGATCATTCGCTGGAGTCGCCGCAAGCGCGACCACGTCGACGAGCTGCTCGTCGTCGAGTCGCAGTCCGAGGAGGCCGAGTGGACCAACTACGCGCAGGACGAACTTATCGTACGCGAGGAGATCACCAGCCAGCTCCTCGACATGCTCGTCGACGAGACGGCCCTCTGCCTCAAAGATGTCTTCGCAAAACGGCAGGCGAGGGCGGCCTGCATAGTCAACCTTAACACTACCTAACTTTAGTAACATTGCTCATCTACAAAATAAGACTGCATTACAGGTAGGTTAGTAAAGAAAGGAAATGTGTGTTTGTCGGCAGACGGCGCACGACAGGTGATATTAAGAAATATGTGAGCGAAATTAGGCAATAAAAGAATGTTTAATTACAGTTCTCACGCGCGGATTCGCAACGAATCGGAATCCAACATAAATAAATTCACATCTTACATACCAGTCTGCTTGCATAAACATAAAACTTAACAAGACGTTTTCCTCGCGTCACGGTAGGTGGGGTTGCGTTCACGCGTCGGTTTTCGCTGCGATCGGAACGCCGAACTCGTCGATCTCCAGGGACGGTATCAGCGGCGGCATGAATCCGTACTCCATGCGAATGGAGCTCTCGAAGCTGCGAGGATTCCGGTACTTCCGCACCTGCTGATCGGTGAGCTGCGTGGCTGGAAGCTGCTCGGCGATGGTCTGCACGTGCTGCGAAGCTTTGAACGGTGCGCTGCTGAGCACAGGCTGCGCGACTGTCGCACTGTTGCTCTTCGACGCTTTGACGACGCTGCCGCCATACTGGAAGAAGTTGCTGCCGAGATGTACGTGCGGATAAGTGGATGGTAGTGACTTTGATTTCTTATGAGTGTGCTGAAGGTTGTGATGATGATGTCCCTGGTGATGATGGTGATGCTCCAACTGGTGACCCGGTGCGTATGAGAACGATTTGAGCGAGCCTTTCGGCTGCGCTTCCGAATGGTGCTTCAATGAGGGGACGGGGACCACTTGTGGTACCAGCTTCGTGACGTGCGCGTACGGTTCGAGCAAAACGGGCAGCTGGTGATTGTAGTGCGTGTCTTGCAGTGGCAGCGCATGCGATTTGTGGATGTAGTCGCCAATCGTCTGCACCGGCACGGTGAAGAATTGCGGAGGTGGCAAGAACACATGCCGAAGGGGTATGGGGAGCTGCGGCGGAGGTTGGGAGTGAAGGATCACCGGCTGGGGAAGCTCCGCTGGCAGATTGTGCACCCGCGAGAGTTTGGTTACCGCCACCAGCGGCGCCGGCTGCAGTTTGAAGCCGACCTGGTGTGTCCTCGATGACGACGCTCCCGAACCGTTCACTCCCCCAGAGCGGGGCAGTTTGCCGATGGAGTGCTTCAGCAAGTCGACGTTCTGCTTGAGTTCGTCGTTTTTCGTGGGCTTCTCCACGCTCTGCGCGAATTCGAACTTGCCGAGGTAGTAAGGGAGGCTGCGCTGGATCTCGACGACCACCGCAGCTTCCTTTGCGCTGCCCTTGGGCGCCTCCACCGATTGCAACTGAATACCAGCCGTGATGGGTGCGAGGAAGGCGCCCAGTGGTCGCTGCGTCGCAATCAGCGGTTGCGTTGCGTGGTAGAGCGATGGGACGGCCTTCACCGTCTTTGTGGTGCTCTGCGTCGTCGAGAACGCCTTCGAGTCGCCGAACTCCAGGTTGTTCTCATCCAGCTCGGCGACGATGATGGGCTCCCTGGAGAGGGGGGCCGGTGGAAGGTAACCCAAAGGCGGATTGGAAGTGGTGCCGGTTTCGCCATTCACTGCCACATCCACGTTCTTCCGCCGTTGCACGTAGTGACGCTCATACTCTTCGATAATCGCCTTGGCAGTGTTGCTCTCCACCAAGACATCTTCCATATCCTTCTCATCCTTCATCTCGCCTTTATCCTCAACTTCGCGCTGATCTTCTTTCATCCTCTGCGGTGATTTCTCCTCTTGTTGAACCTCTGTTGGCTGCACATGCACCATGTACGTTGGTTGGTTGTAATTCTCCGCCACAGACTGTTGCCCGTTATCGCTGGGCGAATGCGGAGTGATGTAAACCATGTTTCCGTTGTGCTGCACGGAATGAGGGCCTTCGGGCACCTGAGCGTAGTAAAGAAGGGGTCCGGGTGTGCCATCGTCCTCTGGCGTCAGGTAGTAGACATTTGATGGTGGATCTGCGTTGGGGTGAGGTTCGGGTGATCCGGGTAACTGGTTATCGACGGGTTTGACGACTTCCGCTTGCATGTAGAGAACGTTTGGGGAGCTTGGATGCTGAGCAGCTTTACTCTGAATCAAACATTGCGATGGTTTAGTGCTTGCGAGTGCAAACTGGCGAACTGATTACCTTTCGGTATGCTTCAACTGCTTCCTTTCCGATCGCAATCTGCGTGATGGACTTACTATGCGGACTCATACTCGTATACTCGATAAACGGCTGGTAGACCCAGCTGCTGGCAGATGTTTCCAAATGTCTGCAAAAGACGAGAGATAATGTGAGATAATGATGAAATAAAACAAAGAAGTGCAATGAACAATGGAGCAACTAGAATAAAAAGAAATATTACTAAGAGATGAAAATGAAGCGATGAAGAAAAAAAACTATATGCAGGTGACAAATGAATGTGGAAAGTCCAACGCTGCTGGAATGACTTATTTCCTTCGAGATAACGTTTTGAAGTTAATTACCAGCCCGGGGAAAGTATTACGCAGCGTGCTCTCCGCGCCTCTAGGGTCATAATGCGAGTGGTAATCATTAGAGCGCTCGCGCTGTTATTAATCCACGATGTGCATTGCTTCCGGTAATTAGCGAGACCGCTGGCAGCTAATGAGAGAAACAGTAACAGCGCGGCGCAGCATGGATTTGAATGAGCGCGACTGTAACGAATCGATTGCGAACGCGGACGCATGATGTGCATGGAAAGCAGATTGTTGTTGTTGTTCTACCTTGCGTTTTCACTGGGTGTAACTCGTTGCGACGGCGACGATGATGGTGGAGTGTCATTATTGCCTCGCGAGAAGTTGTAGTTGCTCTTCGCTGATGCCTGCAACAATTCCCCACACTCCTCGTCATTGTTTCCACGAATTAAACCTGGAGACCACTTTGTACTTCATTAGCTAATTCATTATCATTGTTGTCTTTCTTTTGTAGCAACAATGGGCAATGTCATGAAAGGTCATTCGGAGCTTGATGTGCGAAGCAAACATTTTCTCAGCGCCAAAAAGGAAACTTCCATGATTTTATTGGGAGTTCTGAATGTTTCTACTTGTATGAGCCAAGAATATCAAGCGAGTTGTTATTCAAGATGGCTGCCGCTGTTCGTATCGGTGTGATCAAAGCCCGGAGGGCAAACTTACAGTGTTGGATGCATCCGCTTGCAAATCTGTCTCAAGAGGCGCTGCAACCGTGATCGCATCGCAGGCGTTCAACGTGAGCAGCAACACAGCGAGCAGTGTCTGGAAACGAATCCGTTGCTTTAATCTCCACTCTTCGTTCGGACATCCACAACAAGTAAACTATTTCCTTCGCTGAATACAGGCATGCAAACTGGATCAGTGGGACAATAAACAATAAGAGATCGAAGTGTGTTTGCGCCAATCGGACAGTTGCGATCATTCGATTTGAAATCGCATTTGGCGATGAGCCGGATATCGATGTGCGTACATGCGCGTTGCGAATCGAATCAAGAGAGTGCGATGATGCGCGAATTGGAGCGCGATGATGCGCGAATAGTGGTCAAAAACGAAGTCGCCGTCAACCGTAATATCGAGATGCAAATTGCGGCTCTAATCACGCGCGCACGTTTCATTTACATGGCGCGTCGACCACATTTCATACACATGATGATTTCACGCGCTGATGCGACAGGATGGCGACGAGTGAGATGATTGATGCGCCAATGCTCGCGGTCTGCTCGCGATGAACGGGGCCAACTGCGCGCATAGACGATTTCGTCCGTCATTTTGTGTGTAGCGTGAGAACGCGTCAGACTCGTGCGCACTCCACGTTTGCAATCGCTTCCGTTTGCCATTAGATGGCGCCACCGAATATCATTTGGTATCTAACCTATATTTTCACTTTCTCCTTCTTCATTGCTGATTCAAGCATAATAAATGCTCTTAAATATACAAATAACTTTTAGTACAGTGAAACCTGCCAAATTGGCTACCTGCCCATCTTGAATCTTTAAGTTTTACCTTTATATGTTAGCCACTTTTGGTCACGCGTAATTGCGCTGAGTTGTTTTAAACCTCTCTATGTTGGCTAGTCAAATCTAGTAAGACAGTGTTATATTGTTTCGGATACGGATAC
>JAODFX010238250.1:0-12761 GCA_027580035.1 Dorylogaster longipes
CAGTAATTATATAATTTTCAGTGGCTTTAAGCATATTATGTATAGTATATTAATTTAGAACTTGTTTTTTTGCAGTTTAAAGACTTCCTTATAAACTACAACAAAATATCCGAGATGTGCTTTCAAGATTGCATTAATGATTTTACGAGCAGGAAAATAAAAGCACATGAGGTAAGGGATATATTTCCAATCCCATGAAAATCTTGTACGAATTCTTATTTATAGGAAAGATGTGCTTTAACATGCATGGAGAAATATCTCAAAACGAACCAAAGAATATCACAACGCTTTTCTGAATTTCAGATGTTGGCCAATGAAAGTGCCCTTGTGGCAGCACAAAAGGCACAAACAAAAAGCTAGTGTCATTATTCACATTCTATATATTACAGTATATGTGTTCTATTGTACATATTTAATATGTGTAGAGAGATGTTAATAAATCAAATCAGTCATGTTGTTATAATACAAAACAGTAATGCTTTTGTGGCTTTTTAACATCAGTAAGAGTAATTTTCTCTTTGCTGATATGAGGTTGATCAACATCCTCAATGATAACTTTCATTAATTTCTTCATTGCTAAATCTGAAAAGTTCAAAAGATATCATTACAGTGTTATATTCAAACATTGATTATAGACCTAGATTAATATTAGCTTTAGCTGATGTAATGAGCCATGTTAAAAGATTGTACTTTTTACAAAATGCATTGAGTTCATCTTCTGCAATGTTAGTAATTGTTATATCTCCTTTATTTGCAAGAAGGATAATTGGTATATCATTGCCATTCGAAAGTGATATACGATTACGAACATCAATTATCCACTAAAACAACAAATATTAGCTGCGTTGTCCTAGGCTCAAGAATCGAATGTACTTTTTCGACCGCGTTGAAGGTTGCAGGACGAGTCAAATCAAAAACCACAGCGGCTGCTAAGCTACGAAGAGGAAAATTCATTCAATTAATTTTCTTTACTTTTTGCTTTACGTACGCGTATCTATAATAAACACTAGTTAATGAGCCAAAGCGTTCGTGTCCGGCTATGTCCCACAATTGCAAGTTGATTCGCGTGCGCTGGTCCCATTCCACAGTCCTGAGGGCAAAGTCCGCGCCGATTGTGACCTTATAGCAGGGCGAAAACGTGTCTGGAACACGGAAACACGAACGCCAGGTACTTCACCTTTCCTCATTACTACCCCACATAATGGCACTCGCCCTTCATGCCTTACTCAATTATTGATTTTTATGGAATGCGGCAGGTATCGATCGGAATGTTAATCATTCCATTCTTCTTTTCTCTGATTCAAACTTTCGGGTATTGTATACGCGAATATTTTAGAGAGAAAACAAGTAATTCACAAAGTAAACTGCGTTAATTCTATTGTAGTATAAAGATGATAAAATAAACTTACCTTCAGCGTAGCGCTTTACTATTGACGTTTTTCCTATAATAAATGTAATAAACTTTCAAATTTAAGACTCTTATAAGAAGCAGCATATTAATGTTAAAGTTTTGCAGTTCGATATTTACCAACACCGAAATCACCCAAGACAAGAATTTTGAACAAAAGCTCCCTCTTGTGTTCCATTTTTTTCTTGGTTAAATATTGTCAAAAACTCTTCCTAGATGAAATTTATAATTGTTAATATTGAGCGATTGTGCAAATCTGGATTTCCTATGTGTAATTATTTTCAACGATTGTGCTGCGCCTGAGAAAGTTGTTTCTGAACTGAGGAAGGTACAACGCGTACAACGTTTACAACCTCGCAAGTGTAGGAAGTGGACGATATAATAGGGAATTTTTAATTAGCGCCATCTAGGATTACGTTTTGATAGCTGTTCAGATAGCTTTGTTGTAGTTGATCCTAGAGGAATATATCTGATATGCAATGTAATTCAGCTATAATACAAATTAAAAGAAAAGACAACATATGAACAAATTCGCAAATTTGATATGTTCTCAGCCTGTAATTTAGTATTCTAAACATATTTATTGAAAGAAATTTCAATTAATGACAATGGTTCCCGAATAAGGTTAACAACGCCTAATAACTTGCGAGATAAAAAATTGTTTGCTTTTCTGCTTACAATTTATTATATAATTTATACAAAGTTAAAGGAAATTATGCGTTGTACAAAACAAGTTTAATTTAAAGCTTAGTGCGGTATAGTGAAGATGTTTTATGGTGTTTTATGTGTACACTAAATATGATAGCTAATGATAAATGAAAATGAATATAAAACTATAAATAAAGCTCAGACATTATTGTGTTGTGCAGTCAGCCAAGACCTACCCAGGGTTGTAGCGCTGAATGAAGAAGAAGAATGATTAGTTATAAACATTAACATAATCTACAACAGAAATAACAAAAAATGGAAAATACTCGATAATATATTGTCAGAGAATATTCACGGGAATATTATGAATTTGGAGAATTTTCTCAGAACAAGTTGGAAATCTTTAGAAGATGATGTATATTTTTAGTCAAATGCATTATAATAAAAAAACAAGCCTTAAGGGAGAGAATATTCTCAACATACATCTCTATGTATATTACAAAACGGTGTTGTCGCAAGCAAGTCATGCAAACTAATATGAAATGCAACTCAGCATCACTTTCAGGCTGATGAAGGCCACCCACATGATATATTCGCATCCTTAGTATGGTCCAATCGGGTCCAATCTGTTCACTTAACACATCTAGCCTACGACATAAGTATAGATTGGTAATCAGAATTTGAAATCATCGCAATTTTATAGACAAATATTTATCACAATCACCTATTTGCTATTCAAGATCACCCCACTTATATCGTAGTTATTGCGTAGTTGAGTTTGTTCTATGATTCTCTGTAGTCGACATCATGTTGCGGACGAGCGTCTATCGCGCGCTATCGTGTCGACATTGCTTCAACAATAAAATTGTTCATCAATTCTATTCAATAGACACATTAATCTCGCCAGTTAACAATTACAAAACCGTGGATTATGAACAGGCCAAACCGTATAATAATATCCCTGGGCCAACTCCATTGCCAATTGTAGGAAACGCATGGCGATTTTTGGGAGGAGTGGACTTTTTGAAAATATGCAAAACGTAAGAAATTGAAAAACAATTTATTCAATTCAGCAATAACCTTTCTCGTTTTTGTAGTATGCAAGAACAATATGGCGACATTGTTCGAATGCGAAAATTGCTGGCTTTTGGTGAGCTAGTATATATTTTTAATATCCGGGACATAGAATACACGCTCCGTAATGAAGGACAATGGCCAGATCGTGAAGAGTTGGTCTCAAGCATATATTATCGGCATACATTACGCAAAGAGATTTTTGGAGATACATATGGATTGCTTAATAGGTGCATACAAGTATCGTAAGAAGTGGTTCGATTAATATTTTCGTGATTTCTGGGTTAAAAAAAAACAGTAAGGGAGAGAAATGGGGCACCTTTCGGACAGCGGTCAATCCAATTATGATGAAACCTCGTATCACCCATCAATACATTCCCCAAATCAACGAAATTGCCGACGAATTCATTGATTACGTGAACACACTCAAGAAACGTGATCGCAATGGAGAAATGCCGGCGAATTTTTCGGAAATCTTGAATAAGTGGTCTTTTGAGTCAATCACCGCTATTGCAATGGATATCCGATTGGGTGTGTTATCTCCGAAACCGAATGAAAGGGCCGAGAAAGCAATGCACTGTATTTTGGAACTTTTCCACTTGCTTTTTGTTCTTGATATGTTGCCCACTGGGAAATATCATAGGAAATTCAACACGCGCACCTGGAAGAAATTTATTGAGTGCCAGGATTATTTCACAAAGTAAGAAAATAATATTACAACGTTTTCCCAAGTTATTGTTTGCATTCTAGTTTATCCTTGGAATTAGTTGAAGAAGCAGAGAAGCGAATTCACAATGATCCAGATGATGCTCGTAAGCCAGAACATGAGAAATCTATTTTTGAGAAATTAGTAGCTACCGACAAACGGGTTGCCATTGTAATGATTTTGGATATGCTCGGAGCCGGTGTGGACACGGTATATAACCTATAAGCTATGCCTGTCATAACCACTCAACTTGTTTTTTATACTGTTCAGACTGCTAAAGTTGCTGGAGCAACTTTATACTATCTCTCAAAGTACCCAGAGAAGCAAAGTACACTACGTATGGAGTTAAAACGTCTCCTGCCAAAGAAGGATACACCATTAACGAAGGAGATCCTCGATGAAGCCAACTATCTCCGAGCGTGTATTAAGGAAGCATTGAGGTTAGCGCCGATTACATTCGGCAATTTTCGCATAATGACGAAGGACCTTGTTATCGGCGGATACCAGATACCGTGTGGAACGAGAATTGTCATTCCGAACTTGTATATGTCCAAAGTACTGGATTGCTATTACGCAAATCCGGATGCATTTGTTCCCGAGCGTTGGTTACGAGATGAGCGAACCGAAAACGTGAATGCGTTCGTATCATTGCCGTTTGGCTTTGGAGTGAGAAGTTGTATCGGTAAACGGATGGCCAACATGGAGATTGCAGTTGTTATCTCTAAGGTGAGTGTTTTCGAATTTTTATGAAAGATTAGAGATTATGTTTTGTCATACAAACAAATCATGTTTGACCTTGACATTAGAAGCACTTAGCCAATAACAATTTTTAATTCTTTGCAGATGGTTAGAAATTTCATGTTGGAATGGAAACAAAAGGATATGACCTTCAAACAAGAAATGCTTTATGGAATTGCTGATCCATTGAAAATTACCCTCAGAGATGTTAGTGATTAAACATATTTACATATTATTCCTATATGGTTTGTAAAGATAATATCGGAACTGTTTTCAGTCGTGATATAAATGTGGTATTCTATTTTCTATAATTTTATATTTTTATGTTTTATCGTTCAAAATCAACGATCAAGACACATTTGAACTACTTTAAAGCACAATAATATTGAATACTTGAAATTAGTTATTGTGAATCTTGAAATAAAAAATGGGAGTGGTTATGCTATTGGAAGGTTTTAATTAGTTATCGAATTTTGAGTGGTTTTAGATTCTGTAGACAAGGCAAACATAACATAACATAAATAGATAGACGTACACCATAATAACTTTAAGTAGTTTGGCCTTCGTAACATTGCCATCTAACGTGTTTACACCAACAGAAACGTTGTATTGTTAGTAGCGAGCAGCTTGTAGTTATTCCTTGACAATGACTACGGAAGCAAAACAAGTGTTGTTTTGAGTGTTATACAACATACGTCAAGAAAATACTTCATTGATAATTCATTATCAACAAACGTGCGACAACTTAATACCGAACATGATTCAACAACAACACCAGATAATTGGGATAGTGCCAAATCGTTTGAAGCAATTCCTGGTCCCAAACCGTTACCACTCATTGGCAATGCATGGTGGTTCATATTCATGAGAGATTTTGTCAAGATTAGTAATATGTATGTATATAACTAAGTTTATGATCGGTTGGATATGTTTGAGAAACTATTTAATGTATGTTTTATAGGCTACGAAGAAAATATGGCGATATTGCTATATTTCGTCAAAATTTAAACTTTGGTGATGTTCTCTTTCTCTTCAGTGTGCGTGACATTGAATGGATGCTACGCAATGAAGGGCAATATCCAATGAGAAAAGTGCTACCTTCAAGTAAAGTATACAGACATGAGCTGAGAAAAGATTTATTTGGAGAGATTTATGGCTTATTGAATGGGTAAATTTTATGTCAATTACCATTTGCCCTATATACCAACAAACTTAAAGCTTATTTTACTACTTAGGCAATTGCAAGATTGGGGAGCCTTTCGATCAGTTGTGAATCCAATTATGTTGCAACCACGAATCGTGAACCAGTATATATCCATTCTGAATGAGATCGCAGATGAATTCTTGGTCCACGTAAGGCAATACAAGGATTCCAATGCAGATGGCGAGATGCCGATTGATTTCCTCCAAGAATTAAATAAATGGGCATTCGAGTCAATTGTCTATATTGCGCTGGACACTAGGCTTGGTTGCTTAGGAAGGTTTTCTTCCGAAAAATCCCAGCAGGCTATAGAATCAATCCAGAAGATAATGTCTTTAAATACCGATTTGGACTTGAATCCACTCGGGTTTTTTTACAAGAAGTTTCACACAAAGACTTGGCAAGACTACATTAAATATCAAGACTTTTTTACAGAGTAAGTAGCCAAAAATATGCCTTATTTTAGAGACTTGCTGCATTTTAAATTGCAGTTTGATTTTAAAGATCATTCATGAAGTTGATGTGAGAATGAAGCGAGAACCCCGCAAGCAGGAACACGAAAAGTCCGTCTTCGAGAAACTAGTGGCCAAAGATAAGAAAATCGCCATGGTAATGACACTGGATATGTTAGCAGCTGGTGTTGAAACCGTAAGTTGTCTTAATTTGGCTTGCTTAAGTCTGCATCTCATAATATTGGCATAACAAGACAGGTAAAGCAACAGGTGCTGCTCTCTACTTCCTAGCGAAGAACAAAACCGTTCAAGATAAACTCCGCCAAGAATTAATTCGTTTTATGCCATTAAAGGAGAGTGTGCTGGATAAACATGTTCTTGAGGATGCCAAGTATTTAAAGGCGGTGATTAAGGAAACTCTGCGAGTAGCACCAATCGCTCACTCCACTGTAAGGGAAACTACGAAGAATATTGTCCTAGGTGGTTATCGAGTGCCACCAAATGTTTTGATAATGATGCCGCATATTTATCTTTCAATTGGTACGGACGAACACTTCAACAATCCGTTAGAGTTCAGACCTGAGCGGTGGTTAAGGGCTAGTGGACAGGAAATTGTCAATGCGTTTGCAAGTTTGCCATTTGGTTTCGGCGCTAGAAGTTGCATTGGTAAACGGATGGCTCAGATGGAAATCGAAATTTTAATTGCAAAGGTGCATTCCACTCATTACAGGCATAGAATCACTATAGCGCAGTGATGAGATTCCTTGATTTGTAGGTTGTGAGAAATTTTTATCTGGACTGGACCTATAAGGATATGAGATTCAAACAGGAAATGGCTTATGGAATTGCTGACCCTTTAAAGCTTCGTTTGGCAGATGTGCCAAAATAAACCACCCACAAAATATAGAGTAACTTGGTTATGTTTGGTTGTGGTGAAGTCAAATTTCCAACTCCTTATTTTTGCTCCCAAACAAACTACAAATATTTTTTATATGCTTTTATGAGACGAACTTCTCAGTGCGTATTTATTTTATTTGCGTATTGTGTATACAAACACTGTAATTCTGTCAATAACGATTTGTGACTTGTATTTTAAATAATTAATTTACAATTTGTGATGATATAGTTTAAATTTGGTTAATGTTTACAAATCTATATTCTATATTCTATACAATTGCAGCTATTTCAATTGAATAATTTTTAATATTTTTGTACCATAGTAGCAAATTTAAATCTATATTTAACGTCGTCTCTGAAATTAACAAGCAATAAACAAACATTATTAATACGCTTTCCCACTTCAAACAATAAACATCTCGAATGTATTTATGAACTTATATAAATTTTTAAAATATACACCCAAAGCAAATATAAAACAATTTATAAAGAACTCAAAACAGATGAAACTTAATACTCAATAATGGAGTTTCTTACTTTAATCTGTTTTGCCTGCGGTATGGCTGTTGTCTCCGGCACATTTCAATGTAAGTGAACAAATTGATATGTACTTTTACATTGATTGAGAACCGACTTCAACATCTAGGTGATTATACACTACCGGGCGTTCCAACGGGTTGGATTCATATGTCCGCACAATGTGTGGATGCAATGCTCCTTCAGATTGGTTATGAAATGACCGCTTCCAATGCATTTCTAGCTATGGGTGCATTTTTTTCCAGAGATAGTTATAATCGACTGGGATTTTCCAATTTCTTCTATGACTATGCCGACGAAGAACGCCAACATGGAATAAGTTTAGCTAAATATCTTATCAATCGAGGTGAATTAACGACCGGAGTTAGTACTGTATTCCAGCTCGAAGTAAGTTAAATATGAACTTTGAAAAGTGCCATTCCTTTTGAGATATTCGTTTTGTCCATCTAACCTAATTGTTTTATGCTTTTTTTGCAGTATATACCAAATAAAACCGAATGGATATCGGTAACTGATGCGCTGGAAGATGCTCTGTACATAGAAAGTAACTTAACCTCATATATACGCATTGTGATTGATATTTGTGAACATGCTGACAATTTTCAAGACTATGATGTAAGTACATCCATCTAGTAATCTTCTCGCTTTGACTTTAACTCTATTTTTAAATGTCTAGCTTGATGATTGGTTAACAGCTGCTTGGCTGAGGACCCAGTATCATAATCAGTTTGATTTAGCTGATATGATTTCTTCTTTGGTAAAAATGAATGCTTTACATCAAAACCTTGGTGAATTCTTCGCTGATATTCAGCTGTTGGACAGTGATGATGATGATGATGATGATGATGATGATGGTGATGATGATGAAATGGATGATGATGATAATAATGAATTCATTTATTGACAAGTGATAATGAAATTAAAAGTAATTTATAGAATATATTAAATGATAATATTCATATAATTAAAAATTAATACACATAATATCCTCAGCAATCATTTATGTATTCATTTGCTTTCCTTTGAGAAGAAGATCGATTTCCAAATTACGGATTTGCAATTCAAGAATTTTCGGTCTAGCCTCTGCTTCGGCTTTTGCTGCCTTTAATTGCTGCTCAAGCAGTTGAACTTTTAAGAAAAGTATTTGCTCGTTATATTTTTCCGCAGTTTCTTCTTTTCTCTCACTTGAAACTTCATAATGATCATCGGCACATTTATTAATTCCATCAGTTGAATCATTTTCGACCACCTGCAAATTATTGATTCAAAATTGCAATTAAATCTCGTTCAGCAGCAGTATTTATACTAACAAATAACATATCATTTTCTTGCTTCAAAGTTTGTTGTTCCTAGAATAAAGTTTCTTAGATTATAGTACGTCGAGTTTAATTATCTTAGAGAATACACATACATTTACATTAAAATGATTACTTTTCGGTGATTTCAATCCACGAAACACAAATGTATCTGGTTCGGATACTAAACTTTCTGCTGCCTCCCGGCGAGCCCTCTTCTTCTCATTCATGTATGCATACTTCAACGTATCTAACGTTCTATTCAATCCGTATGGTATGCGATTATTGAATTCGATGTAAATTTGATTCCATGCGTCTTGTTTTTCTTTGCAAGCTACAGAATTAACGCGTTTTGTCTCAATAATATGTTTGTACTTATCCACGAGCTCGAGGAGCAATGCCTTTTCTTCTGGGCTAAAGTTCGGTGAGCGTTTACGTTTCTCTGTTGTAACGTGCTCATTCATTTTCGAATGGAGTATATATACTTAGACTTCTCGTGATGGAACAGAATATATAAAATAACTAAGGTTAACCTTAAACTGGGATTAATGATTTAAAATCAATATTTCTCGAAAAAGACTAGTAAGTGGTCCAATTAATCATTTAACTTTTAGAAAACGTACTTACCTTTCTTGATATCGATTATTGATTTGTTAAAAATGTGTAGCATTGCTGCTATAGCCTCTTATTTTTATAAACTACGTTCAATTGTTTGACATTTACAAAGGATGTAAATTGCAAGTTAATCGTGTACGATGAATTGCCTACATTTCCAAAGGAATAAAGGAAATAAATGAAATAAAAGAAAAGTAACAACAAATAAATAACGACTTTTAAAACGTTACTCACAATCTAACAGTTTCATTTAACATGATTATTTCGTATTTGTGATTTTCTGTCCGGTCCGTCTGTTTTTTTTTTCTACCAACTGCAACGGTGACAACGGCATCAACACCTATTCTTATAATAATTTATTTATTTTGAATATTTAATAACATGGATTAACAATGAATTCAAGGACGATTTGAAAGTATATTTGGCGTGTTGCCGTAAATGGAAACTTGAATATCCCTAGTAACCGTGCCGTCTCCTTCCTCATTGTGTCGATGGCATGCAATTCCCGGGAGATATTTTTCTCTTACATTCGTACTTCTTCCAACAAATACAGCAAGACACGCTATGGTTGTGGACGTGGTGAAGCAAACAAAGGCCACAAACCAATCAGGTGCAGAAAACATAAGCAGCAAAAGGCTGACGGCATGAATCAGAATCAGCTGTTTCCTGTCTACATTCGCATTCACGCAGCTTAAGCCAACTTGTTTGCTATTTCCTGGGAAGCTGGCGCGCAGAAATTTTCAGTGTTTATTCACGGTCCATCCGATAAACATCTTGCAGAAATAGGAAAGGCAGGTATTTAATTAATTAATACATTTATTGTTGTACTATAAAAGTTATTTCAATTTAGGACAGTTTTGATTGGTATTAGATTGACACAGTTGAATAAACTGAGTAAATTTATACTTTCTAAAATTAGCTGCAAGCGCACCGCAACACAAAGCGACGTGCATTTTTGTGAAACACATCTAGACTACCTGTTTTTACAGAATGTTGGCTGCCAGTAAATATGTACTTTGCGTTTTTTTTTTCTTTTTGACTCTTAAAACTACATCAACATGTTGTATAAATACCACCATGCTTTTAAGATGTTGTTGCCCAATTTCTGTGCTTAGAATAGCAACATGACCTGTTTCACACAGTTGGAAAACAGATTTAGGCTATGTTCCTGAATATTTAATTTGAATGCATTTTGCAGGTTTTCCACAATGAGTGAAAAGTCGCCCAATAAAACATCGGATCCTGTAAATATGGATGGATCATCTAGTACAAGGATTCGTACACAGAGTGAAAGTTCAGTGAATAGTGAAGATGGTGCATCCGGAACTGGAGTTGGGAAAAGGTACAAGTTTTTTATTACCATGTTACATGCATAGATTCTTATTGATTGTGGTTTAACAGGCAGCGGACTACATCACAAACATTTATGGTAACTTCTGGTTTGACATCAGCATCACCACCCAAGTTTGTCTCATTAGAGGAAATTATGCAGGCTGCCAATGGGATGAAGGATATGGCATTGGTGCATGAGATTGTGGTTGACAATGAATTCCGCTTGGAGAGATATGAGCCACCTGAGAACACATTGTATCGAGCAGTCAAAGATAATATGCATCGAGCATATTGGGATTTATTCAGAGAGGACTTCGCCAAGGACCCTCCAAACTATTCTCATGTAGGATGAATTTAAAATGTGCAATTTCTCACAATTTTTTTTATTGTTTGTTTCAATAGGCTTTGGTTTTGCTTGAAGACATAAAAACAGGATTATTTGATCTGTTACTTCCACAGCATACAAAACTACACCAACAAATTGCTGAAATTCTTGATAGCACATTGATTAAACAGCAAGTTGAGCAAGGTGTCTTTGATTTCAAACATTACGCTCAGTATGTTATCTTTGTAATGGGAAAACTTTGTGCTCCAGTGCGTGATGAACGCATTAAAGAGTTAACTGAGATGACTGACATGGTAGATACATTCAGAGGTATTCTTGAACTCCTTGATCTGATGGCGCTGGATACGGCCAACTCAATGATTCAGTTTACGAAACCGGAGATCATCGCACAGAGCGTCCAATTGGAAAGAAAGAAGTTTGCCGATTTTTTGGCCATTCAACCAGGTAAAGCATCAAACTACATAAGCATATGTATATATATAAATGTTAACCTTGTTCAATACAAAATCGTTCACAGACGGTTTGGAATTTACACGGAAATGGTTGTTGAGACATCTCGAAGTGAATGCTGACAGCAACCTTGATCGTGCTACGTTTGTGCGCAACCATATAAGGGATACACTGCAAAAAGCCATGGTGGAATTATTGGAATGGGATCAAAATGAGCCGTATCCTGAGGTACGCTAAAAATAAGGTTCATGCTGTGTGAACAAACTACCTGAGTTACCTATTTGGCATTGGACATTCCATACATTTTCATAGTGCAAATTCTTTTATTCTATTCTCAGACTTTTATGTTGGATGAAATGCGACTAAAAACGTTACAAATGCAATCGGAGAAGGTAATTCTCATTGGAACCATCCTGCTGATAACCTTTACAAATGTTGGTACTGATTTGGACTCTTTGACTTCCTTTAAAACCATTGTGAAAGATCACATGGTGATTATAATGCAGTCATACAAATCACCAAGGTGAGAAACGGTTGAGTTAATCGTAATCATTTTGATTATTAAAATGCACACACTGTAGTGATGTAAGTGAACTACTGCCAAACATTGCCATCCAAATAGTCAAAGACATAAAGGAATCCCAGGAGCAACACTCGCTGACGCCAATCTCAGAGGAAAGTGAGAAGACGCTCACAAATTTGGTCCTGGACGTTGCTAGCGACGATCACAAGATTAAGACTTTGGTAACGAAACGCGTGCTGGAGTTTTTCCGCGAGATTATCATCTCATGTACGGCGGCGCCGCAGCGCGTGCCAACGGGTTTAACTCGCCTCCAAAAGGAACTCACTGCCATCGCTGGTCAGTATCTTCGAATCATCTCGCATAACACGACCGTGTTCTGCATTTACTACAATGAAATCATCGAGAAAGGCTTACCGCCGCTGCCGACAACAACGACGACGACGACGACGACGACGACGACGACGACACCTGCCACTCCTTCACCAAGTGCTAAGACCTAAGCCTCTATCGTAAACCGAATTGAGCAACGGTATGAAATA
>JAODFX010238361.1:0-12758 GCA_027580035.1 Dorylogaster longipes
TAGGTTTACTACTGTCCAGTGCGTGCGGTTAGAATGCAGTAAATGTTGAGGCAACTCAAGTATCGAGAGCAGGTAGAATCTACCATCAAATTCTGATTTCAATTATTTAATAAAAACAAAAGAAACCATTCTATCAACACATAATTGGGAAAGAAGGCAAATGATACAATACTATCAAATAGTATTAAAAATATTAGAGATCATATTAAAGAAATAATGTATGTTAAATATCACCAAAAAAACTGGCAAAAAAAATTAATACAATCATTTCCAACTTAAATTTTAGACTTGCTTAAAGGAAAATGATTGCTGCCTAGTATGATTAAACCTTATTTGATATCAAACAATTCCTAAGTGCAAGATTGAAGCATACATATTTATTTGACAGGAAGACATTACTTTCAATCCAATAAAAATAGATGGCCTGTTATGGCAGAATTAAGGTTATTAGTTAAATATGGAGTGATATTTCCATATGTAGAAAAGAGAAAGAATGATATTGGCAAAAACGGCACATCTATAGGTAAAGAGAGGATTAAATAATTTTGATTAGAAACCACTCTGGAGGAGAAGAAACTAAGAAAACTAAAAGGAATTATAGAGGCACAATATTACTTTCTTTTAAAATAAGTAGTTAGAACTACGTGATATCATGGCTGAAAAGAAATGCAACTCACAATGTGCGTCTATGGGCCGCTTAAAAAATGAGTCTAGTGGACAAGCAAAGATAGACATGCTTTCCCATCTTTTCTTGTTCTCTATCCGTGTTTTTTCTAACGTGGAACCCACGCCGCACAAAAAGGCAAAATTTCAATTCCGCTCCGGGCTATTTAAATATGCAATGCTTTAAAAATTATCTGTAGTGTCGGCATAAACAGTCTAGGAATGTTACAGTGGGGCATGGCACAAAACAGGTTGAGAAAAAACTGATCCAGACTCTGCAATTTCCAAGGTTCATCTTACCTCATACATGCAATGCACCAATCCGTAAGGCGTGGCTCCGTAGTGAGACTTGTCCAATATACCCACGAGCAACTCCCCATTACGGATGACCACCTCCGCCTCGCTCATCGTCATCGGATCGGTGAAGGGCGTGCCGCACTTCCAAGCCCTCGCCTCGTCGTTCTGCCACGCCTTCGGCGGAATCTTCGCCGTGGTCGTGAGATTAATGGGCGTGCGCCCGCGTGGAATGACGTTCAGAATGACCGTGCTGAGCAGCTGCTTGCCGCTCCAGAGGCGCCTCGGTTTCTGGATTGCGGGCGGCAGCAGCACGACATCGGCGAGCTGGGCAGCGAGCGCGTGGAAGCACAGCTGCTGGTAGTCCATCTCGTCGAAGAAGCGGCCGCGGACGGAGATCTTCACGCCGGCGATCATGTGGTCCTGGATGAGGCCGCTCAACGGCGCACCGTCCTTCGGCCCAAGGTACTGGTTGACGACGTTCGCGAGGTAGTAGCCCTCGGCGCGCGCGACTTCGTTCTGCGGGAAGTGCGCGGTCATCTCGTCGCCGTCGAAGTCGGCGTTGTACGCCTTACAGTTCGCATAGTGCAAACGCAGCGTCTTCTCGTCCTTGAGCACGCGCGCCATGTGCGCCATGATCGAGGGCTTGTGCAGCGTCGGCTGCCGGTTGAGCAGCAGCACGTCGCCGTTGCAGAGGTGCCGGTGGACGGTCTTCAGCCCGCGGAAGCCACGCTCGGGCCCGTCGGGCGTGAGCAGCCGCTTCAGCAGCGACTGCTGCGCGGTCGGATTGTCCGGAATGCGAATCGTTCGGCCATTTTCGAATTCCACCAGGACGGCTCTGAAAATATCATATATTACTTATTGCAATTTTCTTATCACTAACAACCAAGGATTCTGAACCATATTCATTAGTCAGAAATTTAATAATGGTGCAGATTTAGGATTATCTCCAAACATTTCTACCAGATATTGTAAGTGATGATAGACAGATTCAGATAGTGCTGGAAAGAATTTGAAATAGGTATTTGAAATACTTTTTCTGTATTTGTACATCAAAAACAATTTTACAGTTAAACTACAATTATACTATAGGGTAAAATACAAAATACTTTGCGGCATTTGGTATTATATGGGGATCACAACACCCACAACTGCAAAGAATTTGAACTTATTTTTATGATCTTTTCAATTACGTTACGATCTGCTTAGAATTTTCAACCTTCTCGCGAAATGTCTTCATCATCTCGTACATTGCTTACTTTTGAATTTCAAATGCAAGTTTAAATTGTATTTAGTATTTATCTCTATTTGACA
Organism: Dorylogaster longipes; assembly: GCA_027580035.1. Classification (NCBI taxonomy): domain Eukaryota; kingdom Metazoa; phylum Arthropoda; class Insecta; order Coleoptera; family Staphylinidae; genus Dorylogaster; species Dorylogaster longipes. Next base: position 2,272 of record JAODFX010238361.1, read on the forward strand.
TACTATATATATTTGACATAACTAGCACTAGCTTTAGATTATACGTATATAGTAATATCCTTGGTACAATTGAAGAGCAGTATCCTCATATGCAGTGTGTTTATCATTCTCCAATTGAGTTGTTTGTTGCTAGATGTTATGCCAATGGCCAGTTAAGAAATCTACATGTTTTAAATGCTAATACAATGCACTGTTCCTAACTATTACTGCTTTTTAACATACTAGGAATTAGTTTCAAACACTTAAAATGCTAATTAGGTTCTAAACATGTTGAGATTCTACTAACTTCTGTCTTGCTTTATAAATTATTATATCTAATATGAAAAGATGAGAAGTTCTTAGAAAATATACGTCGCAAATTAACATTATACAAAATGTGCGCAAATGGTATGCCAGAAAACATGCGTTTAGTGCTTAGTAAATTTGTGCTACCTATTAAGATTAAATGACCTGATGTTGATTACACATGCCAATTAAGCTAGAAAGAGTTTTCAAGTATTTCATGTGTACACAACATTCCTAGTAGTTCAAGTTCTTCCTACGCCAAACATTCTTCACTAATGCACCTTCAAACCTATTCCGCTTCAGCCAGTTGTTCGTCACAAGGCTGTTAACAAGCTTATGAGCTAACAATTATTTTCCTATGTTTAACACGTTGACTGCCGAACGGATTTTCTATGATTTGACCAAGGGGCTGACATGAACTGTCGTGCTTCGGTTGCTAAGTGATTACTCTATGTTTAGTCGCCGCCGCCGGACACCGGTGACCCCCATGGCAGTCAACGTGTTACAAGTGTACATAAGATTCTGAACATGTTGAGATCCTAACAAAATGCGTTACACTTAACTGTAGAATTGCTCTAAAAGTGATTAAAGTCACTGCATAAAAGCAAACATAGTTGAAACTGAGTAAGAAAGTGAGCTCGCTCTTTTGCAACAAATGCTGTAGTAATGCTTCTTTTGCTTCATGGTGTTTTTGCTTGTATGTTCATAATACATATATGAAATGCTCTTATTAAAAATATACCGTCAATTAACTTTATACTGAACATGTGCAAGAAAACAACAGGCAGCAAAAGAGAATAGTAAAATGCGTGGCGCGAATTAAGATTCAACAAAACGCAATTCTCGGTTAGGACCACCAAAAACATGATGTTCAAAGCCAAAAGCAGCATATACTTGTCAAATGTTCTTCATGGTGCAGTCTGGTATGGCCGATACGTCGATGAAGCAGACAGAAACTCAATGTTGTCAACTCAACTTTGCAGCAAATGATGACAATTATAATTAATGTAAATGTGCATACACTAAACATGTTTTGGAAAAAATGCTTTACTCACTTTACTCACAAATAATTTTTAAATTGATGAAAGCACCCAGTTGTACTGTATTTAAGTTTGTCATTGTTGCAACTGTTAATGGCACAATAAAAATTACAATAAACCACTAAAAGGGATTCTAATGGTGATATGAAATACAATTACTACTTGTATTACCTGCATTAATGAAAACTGCATCCTGTACTCAACTTTCCAGTGGTTCTTTAATGCCAATCATGATGCATCAGGCAGTCACTGTTTCTGCCAACGGAAAGAAAACCAGAAGTAGAGCACAGTAATTTCATATAGTATAAAGTACAACATAGATTCACTCATACCTGATTGTTTATTTTGTTTCCATTGCCTTCCTTTTTGTCAAACGTGGTGAAGATTAAATTGATTCTTCAGAATTCGTTCTCGCCCGCAAGGGTTATATGACAGCGTGCATACGTGTTGCAGTTGTTCAGATGTTCATCATGAGTCTCGAAAAAATCCAGTTGACGCTAACACAGAACTAAAACATTGCGTGTTATTATAGACAAACTATAACGTAAAACAATACTTTATAGGTGAGTAAATTAGCTGCTTTCTCTCGTGCAACTGATTCGTAATCGTTATTGGTAATCACAAAGGAAGGGGCAAAGAATTGCAATGATATGTGGCCCTCATTGGTCAAACTTTTGTGATTATAAATCACTTGCACGATCGAAAACAATCATTCTGCCATGAACGCCCAACCTTTAGAACCAGCACAACCTCCCGCTACCGACTTACGGGGCTTACTGAATTGTGGGCAGCGGTCGGCACACGTTGTCGGCTGCGAATCGAGGCACACGCTGCATGCCAGCGCCTTTGCGCATGCGCCATCTCTGCTGCCGATAGTTTTGGAACGCATTTTGTAGCTGCGTTTGATCGTGCAAGTGATTCGTAATCGTCTTAAATAACGGCTTTGAGTCTATTAGAAATTATATAACATACGCAGAAATTGCTCATTTTCAGACGCCTTTTTGGAACATTTTGAAACACGTTAGACTGAAAAAGTTAACAGTATCTTACAGAGCAACTCTTCTTCTATTAGGAACAATATAAAATAATCAATTCGGATTATAAGTTTCGGAAATATGCACCAATTTGTAACGCATGTTTTGAAATTTTTTAGAAATTGCTCATTTTCAGACGCCTTTTTGGACCATTTCCGGTTGTGCTAGTCTAAAGAGGTTAAACGTGTCTTATAGAGCAACTCTTCTTCTTTTAGGAACAATATAAAATAATAAATTCGGATTATAAGTTTCGGAAATATGTACCAATTTGTAAGGCATGTTTTCAAAATCTTTAGAAATTGCTCATTTTCAAACGCCTTTTTGGAGCATTTCCGATTGCGCTAGTCTGAAGCCGTTAAGCGTATCTTATAGAACAACTCTTCTTCTTTTAGGAACAATATAAAATAATCAATTCGGATTATAGGTTTCGGAAATATGTACCAATTTGTAACGCATGTTTTCAAATTTTTTACAAAACGATCATTTTCAAAAGCCTTTTTAGAGCATTTCCGATGGCGCTAGTCTGAAGCCGTTAAACGTATCTTATAGAGCAACTCTTCTTCTATTAGGAACAATATAAAATTATAAATTTGGATTATAAGTTTTGGAAATATGTACCAATTTGTAAAGCATGTTTTCAAAATCTTTAGAAATTGCTCATTTTCAGACGCCGTTTTGGACCATTTCCGGTTATGCTAGTCTAAAGCCGTTAAATGTACCTTATAAAGCAACTCTTCTTCTATTAGGATCAATATAAAATAATAAATTCGGATTATAAGTTTCGGAAATATGTACCTAGTTTGTAAGGCATGTTTTCAAAATCTTTAGAAATTGCTCATAATGAGACGCCTTTTTGGAGCATTTCCAGTTGTACTAGTCTTAAGCCGTTAAACGTATCATATAGAGCAACTCTTCTTCTATTAGGAACAATATAAAATTATCAATTTGGATTATAAGTTTCATAAATATGTACAAATTTGTAATGCATGTTTTCAAAATCTTTAGAAATTGGTCATTTTCAAACGCCTTTTTGGAGCATTTCCGATTGTGTTAGTCTGAAGCCGTTAAAAGTAAATTATAGAACACCTCTTCTTCTATTAGGAACAATATAAAATAATCAATTCGCGTAATAAGTTTCGGAAATATTTACAAATACGTATCGTATGTAGTGGTTGTGGAAATGCAGAAACATTCGCATGTTCCCGAAAATTGAAAATTAAAAACGTTGTGTTTCCTAATTTTTTCGCCGAACTTTTGTGTAAAATTATGTCTAATCGACTACTACGTAAATGCAAAATTGGTTTATTAAATTCATGGGTACAAAATTTATTGAATAGAAATCGTCATTTTCAGAATTGCGGCTTGCTGTTGCATATAATTTTTTCTTTCAAGTCCTTTCCTAAGCGGTTTATTTCATTCTCCGTCATAACACCGGGCGGAAGGAAGCCAATCACCTGCTCTGCGTGCTCCTTGATCATGCGCACCCGTTCGTCCTCAATCCACTTTCGCCTGAGGAGAACATCACACGTCTTAATAACAAGATCTAAGGACGAAACAATAAGGGAACTATCATACCTTTTTTCGGTTTCTGCTGTCGCAAGCTCATACTGCTTAATTTTCATTTGCATATCAACCGCTTGTTTGACTCGATTACTCTTAATGATGCCCTCCATATCCTGACGCACCTCCAATTGTCGCTGTCGCCGCTTCTCGTTGGCACGCTGATCTTCTTTATCTTGTTCGGCTTGTTGCGCTATCAGCACCTCCCTGAAGCGCAAGTTGCGCTCGCCTTCCTTCTTTCGAATCTGCTCACGCTCTTGCATCTGCGACATTAACGCTTTTTGGACCTCCACTCGCGTGCGGAACTCTTTCTCCATCGTTTCGCGATGCTTGCGTTCGTAGGCTTCACGATGCTCAGCCTCTAGTAAGTCCATTACGATCTCGTTCTTCTCCTCTTTCTTTCTCTGCAAGTGAGAGAACGCCAGTAAGCAGTTTTCCATGGCAACAAAGTTTCGTTCTGTCAGAACGGTTTACCCAGCAAATTATTGCAGCACGACTTACATGTTATATTCTATACTACTTTCTTATCTGAGCGGAAATCAATTAACACAACTTCAAGATGTCTTACGGAGTAATGCTCGACATGTCAATGGATCCTATGGAGGAGACCAGAATCAAGAAAAAGTACTTGAAATTGATAAAGGAATTAACCAAGAAGTATCATTTCACGCAGGTGGAGGTCGAATCTCTGATACTAATCTACCATAAGATCCGCAAGGACGGCGATGTTAAGCAATCTGGCATAACAAAAGCGCAATTCCTCGACGTGCTCCATAACGGATTTGATATGACCGATGACACGCTCGTTGATCGAATCATATCTGCGCTGGAAGCGCGTACAAACGCACACGGCAACATAATCTCGATGGAAACATGGATATCAGCTATGTCGCTGTTCATAAGAGGCACGCTTGAGGAGAAGATAGACCACTGCTTCGCGGTCTACAACCTGATGGGCGACGGAATGCTGGGCCGTGACAACATCTTCACCTTGCTGAGGAAGTCCCTGATCAGCTCGGGAAGCGACGATGATGCGGAGGAGGCCGTAAAGGATATGGTCGAGATTCTGACGAAGAAAATGGACGTCGATCGCGATGGAAAAATCAGTTTCAACGACTACCGAACGACGATACTGCAGCAGCCGATGTTGCTGGAGTGTTTCGGCCCGTGTTTGCCCTCGAGACTTGCAGTACACGCATTCGCAACCACCGTTTTAATAGACAGGGGCCGATTGTGAATCATGATTGTGCAAAGGAATATCAGAATGATTGAAATATATATTACCTTCTCGATGTATTGCTTCTTCGCTCTCTCATCAAACAGTTGGGTTCGAGAGGATTCCTTCGCGGCTTTTTCTTGCTGCTTTTTCTGCACCTGCTCCATCTTCTTGTGAATGAATTCCTGTATGGCAAGGTCTTCTTGCTCCAGGCGTTCGCGTACTTGCGCACGCCACACTTGTTGATTCTCTTTAAATCGTCGAATATCTTCCTGCGTTTGCAGCATCGCACGGAATTTCAACTGCATTTCACGTTCTTCTTCGTCCTGTATGCGCAGCACTAACTCGTCAATCAACCTCTTCTCCTTGAGAAACTCCTCATATTTGGAGCGACGCAAATTCTCTTCGAATATTATTTGATCTTGTAGTTCATGCTTATATTTCAACTGCTTCTTAACTTGCATTTCTTTTAATTGTTGTAAATGCTCCTTTTCAGAAACGTGTGCAGCTCTAAATATTTTTGCCTCTTCTTGTGATTGCATCTATAAAATTACAAACAAATCAATACGAATATTATGGAGTATGTAGAATATTGAATTAGACTCAAATTAGCAAAAGTCTGCATCATCAATCTTTTGATTTTACTTGTTTTTTTTTATGTGAAATGGACTGTATTCTATATTTTTGCAAACTCTTTTAGTTACCTCTTCAAGTCGTTTTTTTGCATTCTTCTCCTTAATTTGTTCATGTATAATTTTGTTTGCATATGCAGTATTCAACTGCCTCTCTAGGTCCCGTAATTCTGGACAATTCTGGCGCAGTTGTTGTCTTCGCTTTGCTTCACAAAACTCCTCATCATTAAGTTGGCGCATTTCATAGGCCAAGTTTTCTGATTTATTGAATACAGCATGGTTATAAGCAGCATTGGCATGTTTTGCATGAACCTTCTCAAGCAAATCTAATTCATTTTGCTGCCGAAGGCAATGTCTCAAAAAAGGGGTACGTTCAGCAGTCTCCTGCAGATCTATGGAAATTTTTGTGTGACTTTCATCTTTTCGTTGTTTGGCAAGTTCTTGCTCCAGATCGGCTTTACCTGTCAATGATAACGCCTAAAATAACAAAATTAATGAAGTGAAACGTTCTTTATATAATTAAATACCATTTTAAAGCTGTTATTTGTACGCAGTGGAATTATCGTCAAGTATATAATGAACAAAAATGTCAGGTTAAAACAGACAACATTTATGACCTTACTGATGTTACCATCGATACGCATATGTTGCGGGTATGTGGTAAAAACTATACGAAAAATATTGTTTTGTATTCAAAAAACATTTTTCCTATGTAGAAGTTTAAATCATCGTGTTATTATTCTCAAATATTCAACAAAAAGTTCAACAGGTTAAACATTTCACGAGCAGTTCAGAGCGTTTATAACGGTTCATACGATTCAAACCGAGCGAAAATTGAAGGTAATTAAAGTTATATTTATGGCTCGTTATTATAATTCGCAATTTGCTTTTCATTCTTATGTATAATATCTATAATATATTAAAGCATTTAAATCAAGAGTCATGGGGCGACATCGAGAAAGCAGAGTTTCAACTATACTTAAGTATTGACATGTGGCATAACCATTTATATTTGAGATACAATGTATGTACATGTCATACATTATAGAACTTTGCTATTCTCGATTTATCAATTAAGTAATAGCGGTAATAATGTTTAATTTTGATTTTAACATCAAAAATAAAAAACACATTTTAAATTTAGTTTGTGTTATGTGGCGACATCAAGGAAGCAGAAGGAAAATCCAAAGTCAGTTGGCGTAACCACCAATCGCCGTCATTTATGCAAATGTCAGTTACAAGCGACATCGTTGGTTTTGTGTGCGTTACGGAATTTCGTTGCGCAATTATTGCCTCGTTTCGGTGCAAAATTATAAGCGGTGTTCGTCGGGTAGTGCGAGGACTGTTGGCGTAGATGATCGCGTAGCGACTGTTCAGGTAGTTCCACTCGAAAATGCGCGCCGTATCCATGTAGGAAAAATGCGCATTCGCGATCATCATATGGGAGCCATCTTGTGTTTATGTACCACGGCCGAACGTAAACACGAACCGAAAATTCATATTATCGTATAACTCGCTCAGCGATTCCGTGCGTTGCGCCGATGTGACGGTCGCGCATGCATTGATGATGATCTTCGGTGGACAGTCACTCTCAGAGGTACTTTTTAGGTTCATTGGTGGCGGTTAAATTTGGCGGTAATGCGCATGGAGTCCATTGGAGGCGAACGTATTGCATGACCTACACTGCATTCATTCAGCTACTTGAATTTTCTTACATTTTTCTGTTTTAGGTGAACCACTGAAGATGGCTAGTAGTGAAGGACAGACTGAGCTGCTTAGTGGTTGGTCTTGTGTGGTGCATCAGCCAAGTGAAGATCCCGAACCATCTGAGCTGCCCAGCACAGTGGACATCACAGCATTCAGCGGTGGCCTTAATGCAGAGCCGGTGGAGGGCGCAAACTCGACGACTTGTCATGCGTCTGACTCGGATTCAGATTCCGAATCAGGTTCACATGTTAGTATTTGTAGCAGGCCATCTACGAACTTAAACATACTTAATGTTCGTGCAATACGTAGGGTTCTGGTTCAGGCTCGGGGTCAGGTACGGCGTCAGATAGCTCGGACTCGGAGAGCTCGTCGACCAGTACGACGTCGCGGTCGCCATCGCCGGAGTTCTCCGTGACATCGCAGACACCCGGCCAGCTGCGGATGACGATCGCCACCGTGCGCAAGCTGGGCTCGGAGGCACTACCGAGCAGTCCCACCGTAACCACGTCGACCGCAACGAGTGGCGGCGGCGTTGCGAAGGAGAAGCGCTTCACCAGCTCGGAGAGTGGTGAAAGTAGCGATTCGGAGACGTCGCCAACAACGATGACGACGACCACATCATCTGCGCCCGTTACGAGGGCTGGTGGCAGGTGTGCAGCGAAAGCTGCACCGCTATGCAGCGATGCAAATGCGTCGAAAAGCATCGCTCCACCGCCTCCGCCGCCGCCGACAACGAGGATGACACGATTGAGGAGGGCGCTGCCGGTCATCGCCGATCGCAAGCAGGAGCGGCGAACGTCGGCGAGAAGGGAGAACAACGCCAAGGAGAAGGACGTTTCACCACGAGTGCTGCGCGAGCGTGTGCGCCTCAAGCGGAAGAAGGTGAGTGCTCTCATGGATAAGACGTCGAGGGGACGCCGCCGATGGCGATGCAGTCGCGACGAAGCCTTCTACGCGATTCACATCACCGTCGTCCTGTTCTTCATCGCCGTCTGTTACTTTCTGACGTACTTTTGGGCCGATTAAAGCTGTTGCTGTGCTGTGCGCTGACTCAAACAATGTATATACAATATGAATGCATGAATTTAGTGCGGCGTGTGTCGGCGTCGGCGGCTATTAGCGGAGTTGAGATTGTCGCGGGCAGATTGCACGCGACGAAGCACGAAGCATGAGCGCACGTTTAATCTGGAGGGGACGCACGCTGCCACCGGCGACGGCGGAACACGCATACGGTTGGTGGCCGGTGCGAGATTCGGGTGCGCAAGGTGGATGGCTGTGTGCCGGCGATCGGTGATAAGAGTGCGCTTGCCGCCCCCGCCGGCGATTGTGCGTGGATGACCCCACGCCGGCGGCGGCGCACGTAACGCAGTCGGCGCACGCGATTCCATCCATCCATCCATCCATTCATTCATTCATTCATCGTGCGCGGTGCGGTTCGCTTGCTGCTGCGATGGTCAGCCACCACGTGGAGCGCGAGCGCTGCGAAGAGGATGGCGGTGTCCTCGCTGCCGAAGGCGTCTGGGAGTACGTCAATCACCTCCTGAAGGCGTACCGTCCGAGTGACGACTACCAGTGCTGCTGTCAGGTATCACGCTTTGTGTGCGTCGTGCCGATTGCACGATACGTATAATCATTCGTTAATAATTCACACACTCCATCTCGTTTCGTTCCGCGCGGTGCGCGATTATTGACGATTGTTGTTCATATCATTTCTGCATCGGTGCGTTGTGGACTTAACGCCGTTCGGCTCCAGCATGTCACTTTCACTTTTCTTTTCGCTGTCCTGCGGCGCGCATGTGTGCGCAAAATCGCGACTATTCAACTATTACTACCATCGCAAGTGCACGCCGCATGCCTTTTGCGCAAAATACCAATTAATAACGTAACTATCTAATCGGCACGCTGCGCATTCGGCTCACCATTATATATATTGTTGGCATGATTCGCGAACGCGCTCAGCGTCGGCTGCATTTCATTTCAGCGTTCGAACGATTACGTAAACGTGGCGAACAATTAACGATTTCGATTCAGATCATTAGCTCTCGACGCTCAAGCGTAGATCAAATTATGTGCATCGGGAAGAGTTTTTTTGTGTGTGTGTTGTTGCTCAATTTCGTCTCTGTCAATGCAGAAATTCAATTTCGCAACGTGGCATTTGCGTTTTCGTGGCATTGATTGAAAAAACGGCCATAAATTTTCCACGGCGTTTACATTGTCGTCGCGAATGCGATATTGTTGCGGATTATTGGTATCGGTGCGAAGTTAATTTGATAAAACTGCCCACTGTTCGCCCTTGAGGCGTTCGGATTATTTAAGAGCGCGGCGGCGCGCCGGCGAAAACGTTAAGTTGTACAACCGACAAGTATTTCATATTAATAAATATGCAATAATATGCGCGTACCTGGATCGAGAGGCGGCGCTGAGAAGCGAGAAGCGAAAAAAACAGCACAGCGCCGGCCTTGACTGGCAGCTACGCGACGTGCGCGTATTTTTTTCGTCGTCGTCGGCCGGCGCTGCTTCTCGCACATGCTGGCAAATTTCGTTTTTTTTTTGTCACCGCTTCGATGCTGCTGGTACGCGAGTAATTCGCGATCGCAGCGACCGATTGCGCGATTGAGACGCAAATGGCAGGAGCAGGAGGCCGACGACCAAATCGGCGCACGAACGCATGAATCATCACGTATTTACGTTATTTGGAACAATACAAATGTGTCAATACATGCAGTACTGACAATGAGACGATTTGCCGCGGTGCATTAATCGATTGCAGTGAGTAACTATCGATAATTTGCGGTAAATGTTCATTCAATTTCAAGTAAATACATGAATATATTACAATTTCTCTACGATTAAATTTCGTATTATAGCTTCGACATTACAATCTCCGTTATTGTTATTTAAATTTTGCATTATCATTACTAGACCGCGGATCGAAATGCGAATGTGTTTTTTTTAGTAAGTCACGCTTCTCAAATTTTGCAGGCATACGATTTGGGATATTGGGATACCAAAT
>JAODFX010238691.1:0-12754 GCA_027580035.1 Dorylogaster longipes
TTAATCGTTATTTTTAGAATTTACATGAAATTTTATTAAGATAAAGGTACGCACATTTCTCGTTAATATATTCGCTTCTTCAGTTCGATATTTCTTGTAGCTTAAAATACAAACATTACGCTTCAATCCACTTTGGTGGATATGGTGCGTTCGCCAAGGCGCTGATTGGATTTTAATGCGCCGCATGCACTTTTTCCAAGTTTCTTATCAGGCGCTATGAAACTATAATTCGCCTAGCCATTAAATTTATTATGCACTAATGTGCTTCCGCGCATTACGCTTTAAGTTGCATCAGCATCATAAAGTCATTTCAGTTACTTCCAGCTATTTGCTTGTCTATTAGTGGATACACAATATTGAGTCGAATTTGATCTTCTGTGGGAAATGGAAATTTTATTTTTCACTGAAACCTGCGTCAATTCTAAATTTTCAATGAGCTTTATTCTTGCTCCAACATTTACCACTAACTACATATAACCGTGAATATTCAATTGACTTTTATGATTGGTAATCGCCAATCGTATTAAAAAAAAAACAGATTGTAGATTCATTTCGACTCTCCGAACTCTCGGAAGCGATATTGCGTTTACATAATCCTACATGCTTGGGAAATATGTCCATGGATATCTGTCCATTGGTTTTTCCGGGATCGCTTTTCCCCGATATTTGAAACAATTCTGGTATTTCAGCAATTGAAGAGATTGAAAACATATTTTATTCAGATTAAATCAACGCGTTATTTTCGAAAGGCATATTTTGAAAAGAAGCAAATGTTTGCTAACTTATATTTCATTTCAGTGCCAAAACAATGCATGTTTAACTTAACCAAGAAGGGTTGCCAGCTTCATTGTATATATACGTGTTGAGGTGGTTGTAGATTGTAACATGCGCATGTATTTCCAGTTCGCGTGCTAATTTTAATCTGGTTGTAGTAAAACCTAGCGCCATTATATTCGCCAACAACATACAAGTGAAAAAGTTAAGCGCAAAACTTTTAATCGCGTTTCGCCGACGAAGTTTTGATAAGTCGCATCGCGAGCATCGCCGCAACGCCGAGGATTGTTCATATTTAACGTGCTCGTAGTCGTCGTTTTTACTCGGGTTGCCAGCCTCTTCGCACTTCGTTCGCAACGAGAAACACTGAGCAACTTGCACGCTCGCATTCGTAATTTATCGCTAACCAAACTCAACTTCAACTCGACTTCAAGTCGCAAAGAGTTTTTATCTCCCTGCAGGCGTCTAATTGCGTCGTAATGGTCATCGTACTTAACATTTGTCATCCAACGATAGAGCGATGTTATATGTTAATGTGCGATCTTAGCTTACCGGCGCCTCCGCTTTATCTAGAAGTAGCGCCAACAGCAGCAGTGGCATCAGCAGTAGCAGAGGCCATTCTCCACTACTGGCGCTGTTGTAAATATTTATTAACTGTAAATATCCCGTAGGTACTTGAGGCGTCAAACATTTTCGCATACAAACCGCACCGTACTGTACGCCTTCGATTTTGGGTTTGCCGTATTTTCAGTACACTTGCGCTCAAGTGAAGATAAACAGCTTCAAACTGCATTCATATTTACGACGTGTCTGTTTTGAAATTGATTTTCAATGTAAACTATCATATACAGTGGAACCCGCATAACTCGAATTCAAAGGGGGCACCGAAGAAGTTCGACCTATTATCGACTTAAGGAAACACGACATTTTTAAAACATTGCATTAATTGTAAGGAAGCGCTGTAATTATTAAGTATAATAATGTGGAACAAATATCAAATGGCACTATTATTGTTTAATGGTTTTGAATATGAAATACATACATACATATTGTTCTTCAATGTTTAAGAAAATAGCTAATATGTGTATAATTAGTGCGTTTTTAACTCTTTTTTTTTTCAGGCTAATATGTATAGCAAAGTTATACATACGTATACTAACAAGTATGGCGTGCTGAGGACGCTTCGACTTATAAAAGTTTTTGAGTTAGGGAAATTCGAGTTATGGAGGGTCAAATACATTGTTGTCTACGGACTGACACAGGACCTCGAGTTCTATTCTACTTATGCATGTTCCAATACATTTCAAATACTCCCCAGCATTGGAGCAGAGGATAGTAAGGGGCCATCCTTGCAATGTTGTCTGCAATATGCTCACATAGTATGTAGAAGCACGTCTGCATAACAATCAAAGAACGTGGCAGAAAATGGTGAAGAAATGTTAAACGTTCGCGCGTGTGATAGCCACGAGTCGTGAGTCTCGTGAGCATGTGCGCACGGCGTATGAGAATATTTGCATTTTGCGTCGATGCAGCGCTGTGCGTTGGAATATTTGCGTTTAGTTTAAGGCCGATTAATACGCCGATAATTAGCATAGAACTCCGAGCGCACACAGCATGAATATACATTCGCACGTCACGCGTATTGACTGTAAACATAATAACAGATGTTGCACCTTATTTTCAGCATCAAAGTTCACTATTCACACGCGTTATAACATTACAAAGTTGTTTTTAACTTTTTGTATTGCATTTAAAACAAGATTCATTAATAAAGCTATATTTGGCTGCGGGTTAAAGAAACGATCGGCTACATCTGATCCTGTCATTTCCTGAGGAAATTTTAATTTCTTATAAGAACACTGTAATATGTATAAATAATGTTTTCCTGGGAATGAAAAATGTTAACATGTCATGTTAATTGACTTCTCTTCTTAGTCCAGTTTTGGGCAAATTTATTCTTATTCTAAACGTCTAGACTCTAGACGAATTCATTTAAATTTTGTTACTCTCCGTAACTTCAAGCCGCAAATCAAATAAGATGCCAATTAATTAATGTGGATCTCTCTGTCTCTCTGTATCTTAGCCCGATTTTTCTTAGGTATTAAGGTAATAATAATTTGCCAGAATTTTCAAATTGTTTTTTAATATAAGTAATAATACATATAATCTTGATGATAATTTTACAGATTTTTTCTCTGACTTTTCACCACGATACTTCGATGACATACTCACAAGGCTTTAGCGAAGTGATTATTTTTAAGTAATTTTCATTTTTAATGAGCTTACAACGCGAGGCGTGGCGACGCGCATCGGCGTGCATAACATACGACGACTATCTTTCCAAGCGTGTCAATTCCCATCGCTTTGCATCACATCTGGCAGCCATTTTGAATTATCTAGTCTGTATGCGCATTGAATATTAATTAGCATGACCTAACAGAAAACCGCCATGCCACGCACTGGATAGATTTTTCACCCCTTTCGATAAATATTCCATTGTACAATGAGGAACGCTGATATGTTCAAGAATAATCCAAGGAGCCGGGATGTGCAGCAAGCAACATAAAATAGAATAAAGTCCCAAAATGTTATATGGCAACATACACTTTGAAATTTCTAAAGTTATTAAGTAAGGCAATAAGCAGAAAATCCTAAACTATGTGTTTGTGGTCACTAAGTGTGGAAAAGTGACAAAAACAAGAAATTGTCAAAGAAGTATTCCATAGCCCTGTATTCAAATTATATTTGTTTCATTTTAGTAACACTGCTGTGAAATTTATTTTAGTTTGCTGTTTCTATTTAGTAATTCGTCTAAAGAGATTTAATGTTCAAAATTGTATTCCATCCTTACTATTAATGAAATAACATGCAGTAGGCAAATATTTATATCATCTTCCTGTAAGTTTTTTTGAAAATTCTAAATCAGTTGCATTATATTGATGTTTGTTACGTTAAAATAAGAATTTTGTTACGTAAAACAATCGATGATGGCAACTTACAATTAGTACTTTATTCTTTTGATATATGATATGATATGATATATTCTCTAAAACTTTAAAGAGATTTCAAAGCAAGAAATTATTTATCTACTTGTGAAACGGCCGTTTATATTTTATAATGGAAATAATTTTATGTCGCTAATATGTAATTTTCTACCCGTTATGCTTTTACTGACAAATGGGCAACATGCAACAATTGGGAAAATGTCTTTATGTCACGAAATTTTTCACAGTGAGGCCCGCGGATCTGTTGACAATTGTCTCGTGCTACACAACAGTTCAGCGCTATTAGAAAATATATATGAAAAAAATTATAAAGCAATTCCTTGCTTGCGCGAGTCAAACATATGCACAATAGAAAATTTCGTACCTTCCACATATTGGCACATAAACTAATTGATGTTGACGTCTGGAATAATCATAGAAAATTCTTAATTGCACACATTTACTGGGAAATCCTTATCGTGAAGAACAATAGGTTAGTTACGTAACTACGGCTTAGAGAGGGTAAGATAACATAAAGCGTCCTAATCTTTAATTTGACGGCGCAAAATGTTATTAGCAAGTTGCTTGTTAAAGGTGGGATTTTCCTAATCAAGTTTTTTTTATTATTAAGAGACCTGTTGTGTAAAAGAAAAATAGCATTCGTATATTTCATTGTATTATATAAAATAAATTCAAAAATTAAAATAAACCCTTTTAAATTTCACGAAATTCAGAGTAAACTTAATAACACAAGTACGATCTCATTTTGTAGTGCTTTTCGAGCTGTACAATATGCACTTGGCTCCATTTCAATCGGACGTACCCTTCCCGATATATAGTAAATTCGATTTAATTAATGTAGAATAACTCGAAAAGTATTCGAGATATCGAAATGCTGATTGATGATCCTTACTCAGCGGGAAAAAAATCCTATTTGAATTATATATCACTTGTTCGGTAAAGTGGCCGCAACACGCCAATAGACAAACAGACAGTCAGGCAGACAGACATACAGACAGACAGAAAACCCGATTTTAGATAGCAAACTTTTCAAGTTTGCTGATAAACAAATTCTAGCCACTATTAAATCTCGACTATTTAAAAATAGTGCAAAATACATCCACTACTTTAGTTTCAGTAGGTGTAAATATTTATTCATCTATGAGAATATAAGAAAGAAAACAGTCAACAGAATATCAGACTTTGTCTTCCGATAAGTTATTCTAAGAAACAAAATTCAGGTTTAACAAGAAAAGTAACGCAATTTGTGTACTAGGTATAGAGTATTAGAAAAAATATATCAAACTTATGGATCACAAGCCTATAGGAGTTGATTGACATTGATAGAATTTCTTAGCTTCCTCATTTTTTAGAGAGGATAAGATACTGACTAGCATCGTAAGCTTTATTGTCACTAGAAAAAAATGTTGTTAGTAAATTGCTTGTTTCAGGTAGGATTTTTATATTATTATGATTATTATTGGCACTATGTGTATCATTAGAAGAGCGAAAATGGAAGAAAAAAGTATTGAAGATACCCCTAAATTCATGCTATCCATTTTGAGTCCCTATCCAAGCTTATGTTAGGCACAGAGGCAGAGCGTCAAATAACACAGAGTCATAGTTTTCGCCGAATGTGAAGTTGTTATCTATAGAGTGTGTGTGTCATTCGGTCGTCGTGGGGACAAAGAAAAAGTCGAATGTCGTGCCGGCGCGGCGCAGGCGTTCGGTCAAGATGCGGAGACGTGTAATTTGGGGATGGTGAAATAAGCAACTTCCCAAAACGCGCATGGAACTTTTCTCGGCCCCGCTGAAGGTCCACATAACCTATACTTTACGTTTTGTTTCACCGAGACGACCCGTTCGGCGGCTGGCGTATGTCATTAGTTGCAAACTGCGGTCGACGTACGAGAAAATATTAATACCACCAAGCTTACCAACACCAACCGCAAAACTATCGCTAAGTGCGTGCGGGCCTGAAGTCATTGCCCAAAGTCTGCTACTTCAGACGTGGAAAGACGCTTTGAAGCAATGTGCTGAATTTTGACACTTGGAATGATAATGAGCATTAACTCAATGCGTCATGAGATGGGATTGTAGTGAAGTCGCCGCAGATGGAGAGAGGGAGTGGAGTCGACGCGTCGATGTCGGTATCACTGAACTTTTCGTCATTTCACACAAATGATCATAATTAGGGCCGAACCGCAGAGCAGGACAGATGCCCGCCTCCGGCGCCACGAGTGCCTTCTTTGTCCCACGTGCTCGCTCCTGCTTTGCATCATAAGTTCTCCCACAGGCCAACTCACATCTACTCATCGTTAATGTAAGCATACGCTGGAGACAAGAACCAATTACTTCACTTCATGTAGCATTCGGCGTGGTGAGGTTAAGGTTGTACATTGAACGCTTCCTCGTTGACTGTAAGAATGCAATCATTCGGGCAGCTAATGCAAAAAAGATGTTTGGATTCGGGTCGCGTATTTGAATAAAGCGTAAATTAAATTAATAACAGTTGATGCTTACGCGCCTTGCACACAATCAATGGCGCTTCATTACGGTTCCTTTTTCGGGGCATTACTGACGCATCCCGCCGAGCTCTATCAGAGTGCATGATTTGTGCGAATGATGAATGAATGGGCATCAGCCGAACGCGACTTCACATTCATGCTTTCTTGCCAGTCACTGTGATGTGCTCGATGCACACGTTCCGTGGCGGCTTTTTGCGTTTCTACTTTCGAATGGGGGTGCGTGCCCCATAGCCCACATTTAGCATCAATTTGTGCGCCTTTTTCGGGGACTTTGCGTCGCTCGACTGCACCATGAGTGGAATAGGCGATGAGCGGCCGTCGCCGCGGAGGAAAATCCTGCTTGTGTACCCCACGGCGAACAATCGTTGATTCCCCGGTAGGAAATAAAAGGGAGCACCTCAACGTGATAATCGACTTATAATTAGACGCATTCACTCAATCAAACGTTGTGTTGAAGCTCCTTCCGCGTTGTAATTTGCGGTATGACTTGTCAGAGCTTATTAATTCGATATTTACATGTTAATTACCTATACGAATTGCAAATTATTTGCTGCTCAACCTTAACTCTAATTTCACCCATTAAGAAAGGAATCGACGAAATTAGTGGGAAAAAATTTCAAAATTGATGGATTGAATAGATGCTTATCTGTAAGAATGCAAATTTCAGGATCTATCGATTAATTTAAACAACAGAGGTAGTTTGAATTTGGCATTTTTTAATGTATATTATCTATAAGTTTATCAATCATTTAAAATTTTATAATCCACCTGTCTATTCCTATCCTTTTGGATAATGGTTTAAAGTCTAAAAGACACGAGGTTTCTATAATTAATTTTCACGTCAATTTCGTACAAAATTTGAAAACAATCCACTTTAGAAGTTTTAAAACATTTTTATGGAATAGGCATTATAATATTTGTCAAAATGTGCCTATTATCGAATTATTTATTTATTTAGCTTATGGTAAATAACAGGTAATAAGAAAATCATGATGCGTAGTTCAAACAGCCTTAACATGGTGCGCTCGTACAATACCAAATTGTTTACGGATTACGGATATCATAAGGAAAAAATTGAAATATCAATAGATAATAATCGAATTAATTCGTAGGATAAACAGATTTTTAACTTGCAAATAATGTATTGCCACGTTAATATCTTGTATTACTTTAGGTACAGTTCAGGTATAAAGAAATTTAAACAGTAATGATATGAATGTGTAAATATTAGTGATTTTAGATTCCTATCAACGAACTCCAAAAAGAGTGTCTCTTATCGTTCGCGAAATTATTGAGGGAAAAGTTCGGTCAAATTTTGAACATTTTTTTCGATTTTGATATTAGAAGCACGGAACTAATAGAACATCGAAAAGCAGAAAAGGGATGAACTGCTTAAAATTAATGAATATATTACCGTTCTCGCGGAATAGGTCGATAGAATTTTCAACATAGCAAAAAATTCGAGACAGATAGAGCAATGGAAGTTGGACTAATCCAGAACACATAATAGGGCATCAAACATTCCTAATGACCAGTGGCCATTTGGCTGATGGAAACTACCGAAATCGCAAGTGTGGCAAAATTAATGCAAATATCGGAAATGGTAGATCGTAGAGCAGTGGAACTTGAACCAATCAATAGAAAATAAAAGGCAAACAACATTGTGATATATGTATTGCATTCCCAGATAGTTTTAATTTTGTTTTCTTTTTGGTTGATTCAATTCCGATGCATTTGGTTTTAGTGGATCAGTAGTTCCGTTGTATGCATAATAATAGCATAGCTGTGTGCGCCTCAATTTTAGCTGTTTAGTAACGGAAAAATTTTAAATGCTAATTTAGTCACGTTTGAAGTGCCGGAGTCACCACGAGGTTGACTAATAGTGCGGCTGTGTGCCAGGTAGATATACCGGCTCTGGTTGAACGTTCTACGTTTTCATTATGCCGAAAAGAGTCGAAAATCGGTAGTTAGTGCTTCGGCCGGCGCGCAATAATTAATGTAAATCAGGGCACGCACTTAATGGCGAACTGACTTCGAAGCGCCTCCTGAAATGCGACGACACCAAAACAGACCGATCATAGAAAATACCCTGGGCGGATGCGTGGCGGGTATGCACGTGAGTATCACAGATACATATTCGAATTTTTCCTCAAATTATAGTAATTATGCGCGAGCGTCTCCACGAAGTGGCTACAGTTTCCTGTTTTGTGCGCACGGTTTATGCATAAAAGTTACAAAAACTTCGCCTTGTCCGTAATCGGCCCTACGACGAAATTTGAGTATTCAACACGAGTTGCAGGCTTATTAAAAAGTGCAAGATATTTCGAAACTTCCCACAGGCGATATGCAAAGTGGGCTTACATTTAAAAATGACTTAATTACATTTACAACAGCCTTCGATTCACTCAAATTTAATCAGAACATTACGAAACATATTAAAGTTGCTCTCTTCGATTTGCTCATCCGAAGTGGTATCAGTTCATAAAATTTACATATTTTAATCAATTTACGCGTAAATAGGTTGAAGCGTCGAGCTATCGTGTTTGCAGATATGCGAAGTCATTGCATTTTCTCACCTTATGTCGGAAATGTGTTTGGAAATTTGTTTGTAAATTGTCTAAGTATTCATTTACCAATTTGCCACGGCCTGCTTTCTACATATACATGTATTGGCAGCGGACATTGTGTGCTCTGAAGTCGACGCCCACAGCAAATTGCTGATGTTGGAACTTACATTATTTGTGTACAAATGCGTGACAGGGGAACCACCTAAGTGCTTTCCTATATAAGCTGCCAATCAAATGGTGTCCAGCTAGCACATACCGTACAATCATTTACCACGTAACCAAATTATTGACGGAGCCATTCAGCGAGATAAAGGCATCTCGACTGTACTTTATTGAAATAAATAAAATACATGAAAAACTGGAATGAAGAAAGTGATTAATTCCAACACCACAATTATGTATCTAATATTTACAAGTAGTGCCCAGTTCATCCCCTACTTTCCTCTAAATAGATATAAATATTTATTCGACGACGAATCTTGTTATAGACTTTTCCAAGATACAATAACGCAAGTTAAACCAAAAACGCAACGCAATTTACGCAATTTTACGAAATTGATCAAAGAGGTGGTAAATCTCGGTAAAAGAGTTATATTTCTAAACTTGATTGAACTTGATTCCCATATTTTATAAAACTTTGATTGGTTTTAGATTATGACGGAAAATTATCGGAGAATATTTTCAAGAAGATTCCCAAGAATATTTTCCAAAATATTCTCCATTTAGAGAATTTCGTCAGAACAAGTTCGAAATCTTTAAAATATATTGAATATTTTCCGTCAAATGTATTATAATAAAATTACAGAAAAGCAAGCCTTAAGAGAGGATATTCTCCTAGAGAACTTTCTGAGAGACAATATTCTCGAGAATATTATCATTCCCGAGAATTTTTTTAAAAGAATATTCTCTTCTTACACCTCTAGTTTTAGTTTATATCTTAAAATGATCCTTTTTGTATTCAACCCTTATCGTCTTATAATGAAAATTTCTTACACTGAAGGATATATCGATAGCTATGTTCAAAATTATTGTATGTCTATATTTTACAATTTTCATGTTTTGAGTACAATGGACTTCATTCTACATGTTGTACAAACCACTATGATTATTACACGGCACATACCTACGCGTCGAAATGTGTTTTTCCGTGACTTCTGAAAGCAAGTATTCCAGTAAATGCATCCTTTATCCTTTATAATAATAAACGGATAATTTCACGGATACCATTATAAATCAAAGCAATTTCGGGGAGAATCCTTCTACTGATATTTTAGAGTATTTATTTAATTACTTTGCTTACTTCACTAATGTAGGTATTATCTTAAGTCTATACTACCGGCATTCAAGCATTGTTTTTAATTATAATGAAAATTAATATAAAACTAGTTTTATAGAAATAAAGAAATGTGATTTACTTACACTATTTCTTATGCAAATCTATGAAAGAAAAAAATGATATTGTATTTATTTTTAAATGAAATTGTTCGATGTTAGGTGTGAGATATGTATATCACACATATCACATCTATAATCATACGTTAAATTTGAAGGAAGACATGTAATTGAATCAAAAGTCGCCAGAAATTTAATAAATTCATTTTCTATTAATTTTGTCCCCTCAATTTCAATACAGCCTACTTCTATGGAAATTATTATGTTAACAAAGCTTTACTTATAAATTCAATTTTCTTTTGAGGATTGTGTATTACGTTTAACTTCGTCCTAATTTTACTTGACAATAGTTTTTAAGCTTGTTTCAACTTTCAACAGTCTTATTGCTTCCAAATAATTGTATACAATTATATTTTATTTAACTAAATGAACTTGCATTTCATACATGTGAAAACTAAAATAAACTTTAACAACTAAAGTCTTAATTCGTATTTATCCTGCTTGATTTATAACATTTTGTTTTTTCCTTAGGTTGACCATCTACCCTAAAAAGCAAGTCATAACTCATCAAAATATCATATATGCACCCAGCATATTAGAAATACACCTTTCGTTTTACATGTTGGAAAATATTTGATTTAATCTTTAACAGGTCAGCAAACGAACAAATATTTCAATATTGCTAAAACGGCAAAATCTAGCTCACAAACTGGTTTTATATAAGTCGTTTACTTCGTTCACTCGTTATATTATCACATCTTGGTTCTATCGGCCATTCTGAGGAATTGCAATAATATTTCTCGCATCCAGTAGATTTCAAGTCAGATGGCTAACATCCTCTAAAAAGCAACTTTCAACTTGCAGTGTTAATTACTTTTCCTCTCTCGGTGGCAAGATTTCTCCTTCTACGAAGTTATTAAGCACTTTTTTTACTATTTAACCTCTAAGTTCGAAATAGTTTCTGAGTGATAGTTGCTGCCATGAAATTCAAACTTGATAGAATCATCATTTTCTTTGGGTTTACTTTTTTTATTAATCATTATATCAATATTACTAAATTATTTAAGTTTGGTTTTGTGCGCCGTACGTACGTAGTAAACTAAATTTCTGTAAGCAGTTGATAAGTTTGCTACGCGTACATTCTTATTCTTAATCATCCTAGGCTCAAATATTCAAAAAGGAAAAAATGAAAATTTGATTTTTTCTAGTATTTTCTTCTTTTGCCTAAGTATCGGAAAGACCAGTGAAATTCATCAAGATTTTTACTGTCAGAATAAAAATATTCTTTTGAATATTGGCAATATAATTATTTTACGATTCGCAAATATTTCTAACATAACAATCACACTTAGTTCAGTTCAAAAGTGTAGACTTTTTTTGTAACGAGCTTTTGTCGCAATTTTTCAATTCCAAATAGATATTCTTGGACAAAAAAGATATATGTTTATCATTCACGTCAGACTGCAAACTAATAGGAATTCCCAGTTTGTCATAGACTTTGTATTTATGCATAGTGGGGTTAGTACCAGTGGTGTGTGTAGTAGTTTTATTACAAAGTTTAGCAAGCATTCTACATGTTTATAATTAAAATAATGATTATTCCATAGTACTATGAAGATGGAGCCACTTCGTATTTATGTTCGTCAAGCGCGGAATAATGACATTACAAAACGTGATTTGTAGGAAAAGTTGAATCAAAGTTTCTACTTTCATTTGATTGAGAAAATAGAACACCTCGATAGCAAGCTCTGTAATGTTATGAACGCTTTTGTACATAAATGCTACTATAAATGTAAACAGGAGGTAAATAAGGGTGCGAATTTGTGTAAAATTTATATTGATGTGCAAGGATGCGCGTCTGGCCTCCATTACCTTCCATCGCTTCCATTTTAGTGTCGCTGACAAAAGTTCGTTCGACACGAAATCCTTTTCCTCACTGCGTCCCCTGCGCGCAGCCTAGCACCGTGGGGCGAAGCGTGAACAGTGGGGGCAAGTCGTAACTCGAATGCTTTTTCGAAGGAAAAAGGACGAACCACTCCCTCCGGCTTGAACGCAGCCGCTCAATTTGAAGCGTTGCGAACGTTTTGAATGCTTTGAACGTTTTGCGGCTTCTGCGCCGACACTGTACTGCCTGCGTTCCCCGCTCGGGGGGAAATTGGGGGCCAACAGGGTTGTGGAAGATGGAACGGGTGCGGGCGCGGGCGGGGTGGTTGTAATCATTGTAGCGCGTTTCTGCGTTCCTTCATTTCGGTGTGCGCTTGAGCTGCGCTGTCGTCTGCCATCATTCGGCTTTCCTTCGCCGATGGAAAGTTTCCGGCCGCGACGGAGGGTTTCACGGTTCGCGGAGCCGCGCAGCCAGGGGAGGATAGACCCCCCCCCCCATTCGTTCGACGCCACCCGCGCGTACACCCACCCCCGACGACGCCGATTGGGGGATGGTTGCGACGCCGCCGCCGCCACCGCGCAGTCGCCACGCTTGGCTATTACAGAGAGCAATGGCAATACAACA
>JAODFX010238802.1:0-12748 GCA_027580035.1 Dorylogaster longipes
GCCTAACATTCGGGAGGTCCCAGGTTCGAACCCTGGTCGAGAAAGGGGGGGGCGTCGCTAAAACGTCCGGGACCGAGTCACTGTTCCGAGTCTTTCAAGGGAATCTCGGAACGTAAAGGCAAATGCCGGTGAATTCCTTACTCCCCAACCCATCAATCTCACCCTCGTCCCCAATCCCTCTCTCCAAGAATGCAGACAAGGTTAAGACGCAACTCACACCCAGAGGGGCGGCTGCGGTGTGGGTGCGAAAGAAAGGACGAAAGAAATAGGGGTACAATGGCGAACGCTGAGTGCCCCTTAGAAACGAAACACAAAAAAAAGGGATAGACGAACTCAAATGAGAACAGACTAAACAAAGTTAAAACTGTCATGAATACGTCACGGCTGAATCACGTTGAGACGATCTCACACAACCCGCGATCTCGCCTCAACGGGCGCGGTATGGTTCGGTATGGAAGCAGGGTCCAGGCGTAAGTTGAAGCCCGAAGCGTGACTAGTCAAGCTTGTTGGGACTAGGGCGTGAGACAAGCGGTAGTCTCGCGATACTAGGAGCAGGAGCAGGGGTGAGCAGGAGCCCATCTGCTTGCAGATCTTCCTGCGTTGGAGTTGGACTCGAGGGGGAAGTGCATTGTAGCGAAGACTGTAGGGGTGGCCTTTGGGTGTGCTTGAAGGGGTGGTACTGCCTCGGCTGCGTCACATAAATTGATCTATACCATCAGGAGAAGTATGGCACACTAATGATGCCATGAATGAAACGGGTTGCTGGCACTGAAACATATGGTGGCAGTGGCCCTAGGAGGCGAATTTCGCTGTCCTTCGTATTCGTAGGAAATAATTGCGTAGATTCAATTTCGATTTTCAGATCAATTGTTAACGACTATATATTCTCGCTCCTTATATGATATATTGATTATACGTGACGTCCGGTTACAATATGCAAATGGGGATGTTAGAAATTGGTTGTAGGCCTTAACGTAATTATTATGGTCGAAATCTAAAATCACGTTATAGTGCGGATATGAAGCAGAGTTTAATAGTATCTCAATATTTGATTTCTTTCTATTGTGTGTCTTTGACGTGTCCTGTATTTGTATAGCTATCTTCCATTTCTTTCTGTCTTTGGCTAAGGTTTTAGCTTCTCTTTGAGGTATTTTTCGTTTTTGTAGATGTGCTTCTATTTGTTCCTCCCAAGATTTCATCGGTCTCCCCCTTTTCCTCTTTCCTTGTATTACAGTTTCCCACACCTCTTTTACCTGATAGTTCTTGTCCATTCTTTGTAGGTGTCCCCACCATCCTAGTTGTCTTTCTTCTATATGTTCTTCTATTCCTTCAATTTCTAATTCTTTTCTTATGTCCTTACTTCTGATCTTATCCATTATAGTTACGCCGTAAACTTTCCTCAAGAACTTCATTTCTGCGGCTCTGATTCTGCTCTTCTCTTGGGGTGACAGATTCCATGTTTCGCAGCCGTAGCTGAGAATCGGTCTGTAGATGGTCTTGTAAACCTTCATTTTTGTTGTTTTACTTATCTCTTTCCTACTGGTTATGTCTCTGTTCAGGCTGTGGTATATTCGATTTGTTTTGTTTATTCTTTCATTAATGTCGCTGCTCTGTTTCCCTGTGTTTTCGATTATAACCCCTAAGTATTTGTATTGATTTACTTGTTCGATCCTTGCGCTGTCTATGACTATATTCATTTCCGTCCCATCTTCTGTTATTATCATTACTTTCGTTTTATCTGTGTTTATTTTCATGTTGTTTCTTTTCAGTTCTTCATTCCATATATTAAGTTTGTGTTGGAGGTCTCTTTCATTGGATGCTAAGATTGCTATGTCGTCTGCGAATGCGCACGCCCTTATGTTCACGTTTTGTAAGTCTCTATTTCCGATGTGTAGTGCCTTAGTTCTTTGGTTAACTTCATCCATAATTCCGTCTATGTAAATAATAAAAAGCAGCGGGCTCAGGCCTCCGCCCTGCCGCACCCCCTGTTTGGTAATGAATTCATCCGATTTTAGGTTCTTTGATATTACTATGTTCCTTGTTTTCCGGTATATACATTTACATACTGTTATCAATTTTGGGTCTACTGCTTTCTTCTCCATAAATTGCCATATTCTCCGTCTCACTACCTTGTCAAAAGCTTTCTCCATATCTACAAATGCCATGGTTATGTTTCTTCCCACTTTCTTCATTCGACTTATAATCGTTTTGATGGTAAAAATATGGTCTTGCGTACTCCTGCCTGGTCTAAATCCACTTTGAGCCTCTGACAATTTCTTTTCCACTTGTGGTCTGATTCTCGTCTCTACTATCTTTTCAAACACTTTTGTTGCCGTACTTATCAATGTGATTCCGCGGTAATTGTCGCATTCATATTTGTCTCCCTTTTTGTATATTGGTAGGATTAATCCTATTTCCCACTCCTTGGGTATTCTCTCCTTGGTCCAGATTTCGTTTAATAGTAGTAATAGGTATTCTCTTCCTCTTTGGCCCATTGCTTTCATCATCTCTGCTGTTATTTTGTCTATTCCGGGGGCTTTCCCCCACTTCAGTGACTTTATTGCTTCTTCTAGTTCGTCCATCTCGATATTCCCTTCACTTGTTTCTGTTGTATTCTCTGCTGCCGCTATATATCGTTCTTCATTTGAGTTATAGTCTTGGTTAAGCAGTGTTCCGAAGTGCTCTCTCCATCGTTCCATATACTCTTTCTTGTTCATTATCATTTCTCCTGTTTTACTTTTAATTATTATAGTTTCTTCTTTCCTTACTCCTCTCATATTTTTCAGCGTTCTGTAGAACAACTTCTGATTATTTTTAAAATTTTCCTCCATTCTGCTTCCTAGTTCTTCCCATTGCTGTTGTTTAGCCTGTATTATTAACTTTTTGGTTTTCTGTCTCTCTTCTTTATACTCTTGGTATATTTCCTGCGTTCTCTTGCTTAGGTACTCCTTCCACTTCTTCTTCTTTTCTCTGACTTGGGTAGCTATTGTGTCGTTCCACCATGCAGTATGTCTTTTGTGTCTGTTTTGTTTACTCGTTCCACACACCGTTTGTGCTGCTTCTATTAGTGTTGTTTTAAACGTGTTCCATCTTCCTTCTATTGTTTCTTCTGTTGTATTGGGTTGTCTATTTAGGGTTTCTGTGATTCTTCTTTGAAATAATTCAGCTGTTTCTGCGTTCCTTAGTTTATAGGTTTTAATGGTTTCCGTGTGTGTCTTCGTTTCTCCTTCTATTATGGTATTATTATTGCCTCTTTTTCTTATTTCCGCTATGACTAGGTGATGATCACTTCCAACCTCAGCTCCTCTTTTGACACATACGTTCATTACTTCGCTTCTATTTTTTCTTCTAGTTATTACTAGGTCGATAATGGATTTTTCGTCTCTACTCGGTTGTACACGTGTGTATTTATGTATGTTTTTGTGGTTGTAAAATGTGTTCGTTACGATTAAGTCTTCAGTTATGCAAAAATTTATCAATCTTCTTCCGTTGTTATTAATTTTCTCTTCCCCATTACTGCCGATCACATCTTTCGTCTCGTTATTTCTTTTTCCCACTCTTGCGTTAAAATCGCCTATTAAGTATATGTTCTCTGCTTCTATTGTGTCTCTTAGTTTCTCCCAGAATTCGTTTTTCTTTTCCGCTCTTTCGTCTTCGTCTGGCCCGTATGCTACCACTATATCAATCGCTTGATTTTGTATCTTTATTTGGACGATTAGTATTCGTTCATTTATTATTGTCCATTTCTTTATATTTTGTGCCTCTTCTCTATGTATTATGCAGGCCACACCTGCTCGTGCTCTCTCCTGATTTTTAACTCCGCTCCATATCATCAAGTGGCCATTCTCCATTTTCATCTTGCCTTCCCCTTTCTTTTTCGTTTCTGTTACTGCTAATATTCGTATGTTCATCTTTTCAAATTCTTCTATGAGCTCTTTCTCCTTATCTTTGATTCCCCTGACATTCCATGTTGCTACTCGATATCTATTACCTTTCGTTTTCTTCTGAGTTTTTATATCTTCTCTCAGTCCCTGTTGATTCCTACAACTTCTCATTTTAGTATTATTGTCTTTATAATTCTCATTTACCTTATGCGTTGTTGTGGTCATCTTTTTGTAGTTAGCCTTCCCTGCGGTTTTCAGTTTTTTTGATAATTTTCTCTGTCTTTTACTAACTCCGTACCATTCCATATCCACTTCTTCCCTTGAATGATGATGAAGTTATATCCTATTTTGGTCTCTTGTCCTTTTTTACGTTCTTCCGTACTTCTGTCTCTTATGTACTTCTGCATTTTTCTCTCATTAAACGTTAGGTCGCTGTTTATGTAAATGTTCTGGTTCATACTTCTCAATTTCCTTTTGTTTTTCAGTATTTCTATTTTGTTTTCCCACGAGTTCATTGTGATAATGTGCATCTTCGGTTTAATCTTATCTATTTTAGCGACTTTCATCCTGTTATTCCCAATCTTTGCTATGATCTCCTCTACCTTTTTCATTGCGTCTTCTTCATTGTCTTCTTCTAGTCCGCTTATTATGATGTTCAGCTTTCTTTCCTGTTTTTCTTTCCTTTCCAGGTTCTCTTCCAGGGTTTTAATTTTTTCTTCCATCTCTTCACACTTCATAACTATTTGTCTATTCTCCTCTTTAATTTGTTTCATTTCCTTCTTGTAGCTCGCATTCTCTTTTCTGATTTCCTTGATTTCTTCAGCAATTTCATCGATTCTTCCTTTCATTCTGTTCTCTCTCCTTTCATTATCTTTTAGTAGCTCTTTCATCATTTGTTTAAGTTCATCCATGTCGGTCTCTTTGTATTCTGCGTCTTGTGAGTATGACTTTTCATCTGTATTGATCTTTACTTTGTTTTTGCTAGGTGTTCTTGGCGTTTTCCTACTTTTATTGAACATTCGGTTGCTTCCGTCGCTTTCGCTTTCGCTCATCACAGTTTGAATTTTCCGTAACTAATTTTAGATCCGCCTCTGTCGGCGTAACAATCACACGCGTGCGCTCTAAGTCACGCGCCCGGATCGACTCCTCGGAGGCGCCCTAACCTTACTCTCTGCGCTGCCTTTTCTTTTCTAATTGTTAATTTTTCTGATTCGTTTACTCACTTGTTTATCATTCCACTACTTCTATTACTTCGGCTTTCCCTACTGCCACCATTGCTCGTCCAAATATTACTGGTAGTTGGCTTAATTTAAGCTTAAACTGCGCAGCGTATTCAGACGTGTGTCTACAGTTTGTTGTTCAGGACCGTACCACCAAGTTATAAGTTTAAATTACATATAATATAATTTTTAAATGTTACCTTTATATATGTATAATAACAGCTTAAGCCACACAAACGCATGGAAATAAATATTAGGCGGAATACCCTGCATGTAGGAGCGATTGGTTGGCGAACGTCATAGTCATGGGCGCTAGTACATACTCGTGAATCTTCGGTAAAGTAGTGGGAAATAGAAGTGGGAGTTTCCAGGGCTAACGTGAATAGTTTACAAAAATATTGTGACATTAAACCGGTTAAAACCGGTAACCGAAATTATTTATTTCGTTTTTAATCATGAACGAAAAATAAAAAATTCGTTTTCGTTTCCGATTCCGTTCTTATAAATTATTCGGTTAATTTCGTTCTTTCGTTCTCGTTTCCGTTCCGTTCTTAGTCCCTGGTTTTAAGGCATATAAAATATCTATGGCTTAGTTCACACTTATTATAGGTCCAGTCACTACAGTTTTCAGAAAACTCTATTAAATTTACATGCCTTCTCATGCAATACAATATTTAAACAATAGTTTTTAGGTCATATAATAATCGTGAATGTACGACGTTCGTACAACATGTGGAATGATTTCATACAAGTCCATTATACTCAAAACATGGATAAACAATAAGTGTGAACTTAGCCATTGATATGTAACAAAACATTGATAATCTAGCATTTTATATACGCACATGCTCAAGTTACTCTATTCGTCTTACAATCTTTTGTTAATCAACAAAAGCAAAGTAAAGTAATGCAAACAAACATATTTTAAATTAACTCTTAAGAACAATACAGTAATTAAAAAAAGTAGGGTAGATAGGGGTAGGGTACAGGGTGGGGCCTTTCGGTGGAACTGCGACCAGATTGACCTATTGTTCCATCCTCTAGTGTGCTCGGAGGATACCGCACTTCGCACCTCGTTCAGCCCTTAGTATGTTTCTCCCCTGAGAGATGCTCACCTCAGCCCGCCCTGTGCTGAACCTGAGCATCCTGTGCCAGCAGGTAGGGATACTGACAGGATTGAGGTTTTTGGGGTAACAAGGCGGAATTTTTAGGATGGGATTTTTTGGGATAGTGGAGTATTGAAACCACCAGAAAATCCCTGAAAACTTAGAACAGTGGAGTCGGCACGGGCTCAAACCTAGCTCGGTAAGAAGTAGGGTAAGTAGTACATATAAGACTTATAAAACACTTAGAAATCTATTGGATAAAAGTTTTGGTACAAAATATATCTACAAGTTTTACATTCCAAAATCTAGTGCAAACATTTGACGGTAAACGTCGTTGAGAATGGGGTTACGTTATTGAAGATTTCCGGCTGTCGATTATCGATATCGTTGGACTGTCCTGCAAAGCCAAAAGCACTGGTTTAAAAACATTGACATGTGACTGTGCTACCTCGCATCTTAGTTCATCTTTAACTAGAAGTGTGATTAAAGATAGTAGAACAGTAGGCATGCGTTAAAACTGCATCACGATTAAAATGTGTTGTTTAGTCGACATTTAGTCGGGAATTACGCTACTTTTCCATTCTGCCTTTGCCGCTGCTGCTGCTGCTGCTGCCGGCAATATATCAAAATAATTTATTGCCGGCAGAATTGAGGTTTCCAATCAGCTCTATTCCTCATGGCTCCCGCAAATTCAGTTCACTTCTCCAGCTGAAAGCAGGAAAGTCTACTGCAGCTGTCTTCTCGGCCAATGGCAGTCGAGAAAACACAGTGAATCACACGTTTTCACATCTGCCATTGGCCGAAACGACAGCTGCAGCAGCAGCAGGGGCAGAATGTGCGGGACGCATCACTTCGTTTGTTTAGAATATAAACAAACATTGCGTGTGTGTATCATTTCGTTTCGATTTCAATTCTCGGTAATGGCTGTGTTTTGATAGCTGCTCGAAAGGAATGCGCTCGCTCGGTGCTTGCAATTGATGTTGGAACGACGGCTCGACCAACAATTTTTGTGCAGTGTTGGTGTTGGTAAAAGGCATTTGCTGCATTCATTCACCCAATCGACTTGTTCTGGTAATTAAAAAAAACACACCTAATGGCAAACGTCAATAAAATTGCAACGTGCGCGAACGACTGTCTTAATCAAGGGCGTGGGAACAAACTGCTTTGGTTTAGATTTACAGGAGCGAGGAAACTTAATGGAGCGCCTACATTCAGCGGCTGGGCGCAGGAAAGTGGGCAAGAGCAAAATGTGGACACGAACTTCTCCTGCCCCTGGTACTGCTACACGCGCTGCCCGCAATATGAAGTATTAAGTTTCCTCGCTAATTTAACTCTAAACAATACGCAGTGTTTGTATTTCAGTTTCCTGGAAAATTAGTTCCAACGCGCTGATGAAGACGGTCGTTCGTGTACACTTGCGTGTACGCTAACGTTTCTTTCTTCTTTCAATATCTTTTAAAACGATAAGATAATTCTGTTCAACGAGAAGACCCTACATCCATTTATTTGGATGCTTGTCATTAGGTGTGTTTTTTAATAACCCAAACAAGTCGAACGCAGCAATTACCGTTTACCAACAATAACTGCACAAAAATTGTTGTTCGCACCGGCAGCTTGTTGAGTGTTCGAGCTAAGCGAACGCATTCTTCTCGAACAGCTATCAAAACACAGCCATTACCGAGAATTGACATCGAGACGAAACGAAATGCCACACACATGCCGTGTTTGTTGATATTCAAAACAAACGAAGTGAGAAGTGAGCAGAATTTATTGCAGACAGCAGCAGCATCAGGGGCTGAATGTATGCTCCTCTTAATACTTGATACTACGTGTTGTTTACATATATTCGTCTTCGAAAAACCGCTCTTTCGACCAGCCTCGGACAGCGCGGGTAGCAGTGGCAGGTGCAGATGTATTGCTTTGCTCCTTGCCCACTTTCCTGCTCTCAGCCACGGAAGTGAGCTGAATGGAAATGTTGCATTACCTTCGCAGCCGTGTGCGGCGCTTTAATCTCCTCCATGAGCGTGTCGAAGGCGCGATGCTTGCGGCGCACGCGCATCGCCGCCGTGCCGCGAAAGCGCTGCGCCTCGGGCGGTAGCATCCATTGCGAGACAGGCGAGATGAGGTCCGGGTCCATCGTGCGCAGATCGTAGCTGCGGCTGATGAGGCTGACGGCGACGCCGACGACGAGCACGGTGCTCACGCCGATCGGCGTGATCCAGTGGTACGAGAGCCGAAAGAGTGGGAAGATCTCCGATTCGTCAGGATACTCCTGTAACACGCACCAGATGGCACTGTTGATACGAAGGGCGAGAAACAGCTTATGCCCTCTACCCATCTAACGTGTTGAATATTTCAACTGCTCTATGATCATTTTGCTGTGGAGAACATTTTCTACGGCATAATAACAATAATATTAAAAACAGTCGTGACATTTTGCAAACTTCTTCTTGCTATGTCATTATTTTTTATCTGCTAATAATAAAACCAGTGAGACTTCATGAAAATATGAGATATTATGAAATCGATTTAAAATTTATTCTCAGTGTGAGAAATTACGTTGAAATCGTACATAAATCATACATAATAAACATTTAGAATTATTCAACTGTTCGATATATTGTGTAAAAAATATATTAGACTCACAGTCGAGAACCACATAAGAATAAATGATAATTTAAAATTCGTGTTTTCGACCTCAAAGTCGAATTATCTCGAAAACGAATGGAGCTATCGGGAATCTAAGCTGAGATTTTGATGACCATATCGCCCCTACCATGGACAGTTTTGGTAACAAACAGACAGTCAGACTAACTAATTAACTAATATTGCGAAATTATAAAGCAAACAAAGTTCGCTAAAAAAGATTTCCCGAGATGATTTTCTAATTTTCGAATTGAGTAGAATTACTCCTTTGCATAAGCAAATCGTGCAAAAAAAATACGATTAGTAAAAACAAATTGCTGTCAGAACAACTCACTATTACATAGTAATGAGTACATTGGCAATTGCTGCACGTAGTATAAAATTCAATAGTTGCAATATTTGAATGAAAAATTTCCTCTTCATAAAACGTGTTCCTGTTAGTTATTTAACGATCCCTATTCAGCACAAGGCGAAATTCCATGCGTGCATGAATAAATGCCAAATTGCGCGTGTTCATAGCGTCCAATGTTCTGCTTTTACGAATTGGCGATGTGTATGAGGTGAAAAGGCTAGTTTATGATATCGTACCAGTGCTTTGCACGAAAATAAGAAAATTGATTCTAAATTCTCGAATAATTTCTAGAATGCTTTAAGGATATTTGCCAATATTTAATTTCGAAAATTGTTTTTAATATGACGATTTCTATGTGGAAACTGAAATATATGTGGAAGGGTTTCAATCGTCGCATAAAAAAGTTTGCATTCTTGGCGATGTAAAACTTGTAATTCGTTTTTAATACTCCAACTTTCTGAATATGGTACAGAACAAGGTAAATTTTACAAGCGTACCTCTGGGTGTGGGTAGTGTGGAGTCCACCCTGGTGGATAGAGGGATTGAGGATGAAGGTAAGATTGATTGGGTTGTAGGCGAGTAAGGAATTCACATGCATTTGCCTTAACGTTCCGAGATTCCCCTGAAAGACTCGGAACTACTAAGTTGCAATTGGTTAAGAGGCAATTGCAAGCCTCTTGCGAGACTCTTGCGCAAGAACGAAGCCAAAACCAAGACTGAGAGCGGAAGACCAAGCCACGTTCATTCATGCAAAACCAAGACCAAGACTAGCTAAGTCTCGTCTTGATCTTGCATTTGGGCAACACTAATCGATAGACCGCCCTATATAATTTTATTTTTATTAAAAGGTCCGTACGCAAAAGTCCTGCTAGAACCGCCCTTAGTTGCGATGAAAGTTCTCACTCACCGGTGCCACGTGGTCGATATGCACGCCATAGTCCAGCTCACAGGCGTCCGCCGCGGTCACGGGCAGCCGGTGCGGCACGACGAGGCCGGCGGCGCCCGCATACTGCCCCCCGAAGGCCACCCAGCCGGAGAGGAGCGCGCCAGCGATGCCGCCACTTAGCGCGCCCGTGTTCGTCGCGAACGGGCAGAGCATCCCCAGCGTGAAGATGCCGAACGTGGTGCCCGCTGCCACTCCCGACAGCGACGCCGCCATCTTCCAAGAACACCCCGATGAACACATTGACAAATAAAACTTAAAGTATTTCTAACGAGCTAACGTATTAAAATTTTGAGACGATTCAAAACATATTTTACAGCAATTAGCAAAAAAACTGCATTTTTTCTCAGTTCAGCTTGAAACTTCCGCTGTTTTCAAACACAGATTGTGATTTAATTGACATAAGAAATACATCGCAGATACACTTTGATAGAAGACTTTTTTTAAAGTTTGTATTACATTGGGAACTATTGAAAATAAATAGTCCATGTCCGAGTTAGGAAGATGGGAAGTTGGCATTACTTCTCTATTAACAAGAAATTTGCGCGTTACTTGAATTTAACGAATGCACACAATATTTTTAACAAAATTTTTAAAGAGCATCAGTGTTTCAAGAAGATTGTAAATTTCTATTGACTATTTAATGCAAAAATAAGTCTTTTAAAATGAACTTTACAGATGTGTTAAAATACATCCAATATATACTTATTGTTAGTTTAAAGACTTTTAAATATTTTTTTTTAAGTTTGATAAGTATTACATTGGAAAATAATGAAAATAAAGAGCATAAGTCCGAGTTAGAAGGTTAGGAGGTTAGCATTTGTTCTTTAGTAACAACAGTGCGTGAATGTATGTATTTTTTATAACTTTAAAGAGTATCTGTGTTTTATCACAATTGTAAATTTCTATAGACTATTTCATGCAAAAATAAGCCTATTAAAAAATAAACTTGAAAAAAAAAAGATTCACAGATCGAATCAATCGAATTTTTATTTTGATTAATACCGTACTTTAGGAGGAAACCGTAGCAGTGATTTCAGTATAGAGAATCCCGTAAACGGCAAGCACAATATCTTAAACGTTAATTGACCTATCTACATCATTGAAATTGCAATCCAACAAGCGTACAAATATCTAGGAAATGATATTTGTACGCTGAAAAGTTATTCGATGTTAAAGTCAAAAGTATAGTTTTTTTTATACTAATAAAACAAAAAACACATATTTGCTACGGTCATTCCCTAGATATTTGTTTGTTTGTTGGAATGATGTCGTTCGGCCAATTAATGTTAGAGGAGTTAGAGTACAACCAAAATTCAATTTTGAAGATTTTGTTTCAAATTGTATGAAAAAGATGTGAATACGGTCACTGCCTGAATTGTGTGAATGTATCGATCAGTGGAGATGACTGCTTGATTAGAAAATTTCCGAGAATCTCATTATTTTATTCATTGAATAACAACGTAATTCGTTCTTTCTGCATACAGCAACTAAATTAAAATTTAATGTACATTTAATTTTAATATTGAACAAGAAATCAAGATTTCTATCATCTCGCCTTCATAGATATTGATACAAGCTTTCACATGCTTTTTGCATCAATACAATCGGTAAAATATTGACCGAGTAATTTACAAATGCATTTACATTGATTTCCCTATACCCCGAGACGTTACTGAAATTAGGAGCCGTTTACACTTGACTCTCCGACGCTAGATTTAGCTGATCACGTGAACTCTTTCTTGAAGCTAGCGTAAAAAAAGCTGGATTGATTCAGCTTCTAACGCCAAGTGTCATCAAAACAAAAATCAAAGTTGTTTGCCAAGGAAGATGTAAGTAATGCTATCACGTGAGCTAGTTTGACGCTAAAATTCAGCGTCACAGCGTCTAATGAAAACGCAGCCTTAAAGACACCGGAATCGAATCATTGAATACGTACAGAGAGAACGCCTCCCATGTGTTCGACGATGTAGAGAAAGCCGACCGCGACGGCGCCCAAGAAGAGCACCACCAGCTTAACGATGATGCTCTCGGTGCGCTCGGGCAGGTGCATACGCAGACAGCCTTTGATGAAGTCCTCCAGAAAGACCATCGAGGTGGAGTTGAGGATCACCGAGAGGGAGCTGCAAGCGGCAGTATTCGATGAGGATGTGGCAAACACGCGAGCACGAGTCCCAGATCACCTTAGAGCGGCGCCGAAAACGCCCGCGATGAAAAGGCCCGGCACGCCACGCAAATGGCCGACCGTCTCCATGACGAAGAGCGGCAGTAGTTGGTCATCTGCTTTGATGCGGCCGGCGCTCAGCGGGTCACAGTCGTAATACGTGGCGAAGATCAGCAGCCCCGAGTAGCAGCAGATCGTGACGAAGGCGCCCACGCCGATTGTGAAAAGCAGCACGGACCTTTTATTTAAAAAGCAGCCTTATACAGTAAACCCTGTCAATATGGCCAACCTCATAAGTTGGCCACCTACCTATTTTGGACGCATATTGGTGGGACCGACGAAATTCCATTTAGTTTGCATATAAGCCTACCTCTTTAAGTTACACCTTTATATGTTAGCCACCTATCTATATTGGACATATGAAATATAACCT
>JAODFX010238913.1:0-12732 GCA_027580035.1 Dorylogaster longipes
GAAATTTTAGTGGTAGTTCCGTGAGATGTTCCCATATCGTATAAAAATTGAATAGAACGTTAATTTGCAATCGGGTGCTTAATTTATAGGATTTTCCAGAAAAGTGACCATATGTGGGACAGTGGCAAGATCTGGGACATTTACCTTACATTTAGATATACATATTCATATTCAATAGGAAACTCGTATCGTTGTGAAGTGAATGAAATTCTAAAACCGCGAAGTTAGTAACCGAGGTGTTAATAACTTTTGTTTTTACTGGATAACATAAATGAAGAATTTGTGTAAACCCGGCTTTACGTTGCGCATTTGTTTGTTTGTTTGTTGTGCGCAATCGGAATTGTCAGAAGTCGACAAAATGGAAACTTGTGAAGTGAAGAACGTTAGATCTGATTCGTGTGGTGAAGTTACATTTCGATGTATTTCGAAGTTAGTAAGAGAAGTGGCAATAACTTTTGTTATTAACATTTTCCCTGTTTTCCAGAGACATTTAGATTCTTCTTTAGCTTCTAATAATCAGCGAATGATTGGAGTGTTATTCAGTGAGAAAGCAGCAAGTCAGTTTGAAGTATCTATTAGATGGGTATGTATAGGAGAGGAATTGGGAGACGATCTGGATGGAGGTTGGAGTTGATGCAGCCTAGTTGGCCATCGCCTTCGCGAGCTCCTGGCTGGCGGAGCTGGTGCTCTCGTCGAGCACGAAGCCGGTGTTCGTCTGCGCCTCGGAGATGGAGAGCTTCACCTCGCGCAGAAGCGTCGACATCGGCTCGGGCGCGTACTGCTCGACCATGTCGAGCAGCTGCTCGGAGAAGCCGGGCGAGTAGTAGCGCACGATCTCGTCCGGGAAGCACGCGTTGATCAGCGTGATGTGCTCCATCAGCGATGACCCCGGCTCCGCTTCGATCTCCTGCACGCGTTTGAGTGCCCCAGACGTCACAAACATCCTGCGAGCCTTTGGATCATTCGGCAGGATCTGCACACAGAAAGGAAAACTGTAGTTTTGCCCAAAATCGGTCTTTTAGCTAGCCGAAATTTCTATTGGTATCAAATACTATTACATTGTAAATTGATTGGTTTCGTATGTTTCAATTGAAAGAAAGTATTAACGAAGTTTACTTTTGAAGTAACGAATTAACGATTAACGACGTAAACTTTTATATTAACTATGCTCACTTATGCCAACATCATACGGAAAAAAAAGAAGGTCAAGTGGATTTGAAATAACGCGCTTGTTTAGCATGATGGCCGCTGTCGGCGTTGCGTAGCAACGAGCCAAACATGTGCACTTGTCCCTTGGAGTGTTTGCACCTGACGATAGATGGCAATAGTGAAAAGGAAAACATGATTTTGAATGTCTACTCTTGTATCAGATAGGAAACGAAAGAAGAAAAAGAAACAGACATAGATGAGCACTGTTAAGCCAAAAATAAACTTCATTAATTGTTAATTCGTTACTTAAAAAGTTAACTTCGTCGTGAAAAGGTTGTAAAAAAATTAAATTTTCGAAAATTTAACGCAACTTTACCGTTAACACTTACGTTATCATATTTGGATCTTTGACTTATAAGTTTGCTTACCACTAGACTAATATAACCCACTAAAGTTAACGGAAGTTCAATTTATCGTTAGTTAACATAAGCGATAACATTTTTCGAAGTCAATTTAAAAGTGAATCCGTTAAGCAGATTGTTAACTTCCTTAATTAACGATTAACGGATTAATGCCAAAGTTAATGCCAACCTTTCCTCATTACCCCAAGGAGAAAAAGAAGATGAAGTAGATTTGAAATGACGCGCTTGTTAAGCATGATGGCCGCCGTCGGCGTTGCGTAGCAACGAACCAAACATGTGCACTCGTCTCTTGGCATATTTGCATCCGACAATAGATGGCGATTGCAATAATTGATCAATGTGCAATGCACAGTTTGCCAAATAGCAATTGAAACCAAATATGGGTTCGCAAAGTACAAGATTAGAATTTTAAAAATATTTGAAGTAAAGTGACTGCAGTTTCCTATTTCCAACACCACACGGAGAAAAAGAATAAGACGATGAAGTGGATTTGAAATAAGGCGCATGCTAAGCATGATGGCCGCCGTCGGCGTTGCGTAGCAACGCTCCAAACATGTGCATTTGTCTCTTGGTGCGTTTGCGGCACTTTGGCGATCGATGGCGTCGGCAGGCAGTGGTGTTCGCGTCGCGACGCAGTGCGCAGCGCGTCCGATGCACGCCGAGCTCGTCCTCGTCGGGCAGCGCATCCAGCACTTTCGGCTGCAGGCGTCGCGTGCACCCCCAGCCGCCGCCTCCACCAGCAACAACGAGCCCCCGGGGGTGGACGGTGGCGGTGGCAACGAGCAGCAGCCGCAGCAGAAGCCGCAACGCCGGCACGCCGTCCCCGTGCACACGCTCTCGATCGACGTGCACGCCGCCCCCACCATCGCCGCCGCCGAAGCCCTGCTGCGCCGCTACCCCCACCGTCGCCCCCACCGCAGCCGCCCCAAACTCGAAGGGTACGCGCAGCACCGCGCACGCCTCCTCGCCGCCCCCGCCGCCGCCGATGAGCGCCGCTACGAACGCATCTACACCAGCTACTGGGGCGCCCTCTATGCGCCGCCTCCACCTCCGTCGGCATCATGCAGAAACGCAGCGCCCAGGTCGACAATCACCTAGTGGAGGCGCCCTCTGACGACGGTGGCGGCGGGGGTGGTGGTAGCTGCGATCGCAAGCGGCTGCGCGACACCCTCTACGCCGAGATCCTGCAGCGCCATCGGCGTTCGATCTTCGCGCTCGCGTCCTTTCTGCGCATGCTGCGCTCGCGCAAGGCCAACTACAACGTCATCAAGCAGGATCCCCAGGACCTCGACTGAATTGACTGTCGCCGCTGCTGCCATCTCGCCAACAAGTGCCTATGCGCTGCTCTCTCTCTCTCTCCACTGCTGCCACCTGCGGCCTCTCGACCAAAACCACCAACATGTTATACGCGGCCGGCAGTTTGCTACTATTCGCCTTTTGTTTCTTAATAAAACAAACGAGCAACCGAAACCCAGCTTCGCTTTACTTCGCACCTAAGCGATCAAATTGAATGATCATAGATGTTTGACCAATTGCAATGATTCGCTACTCTCATTGGTCAAATTTTGACTTATTGCTAATCATGCTCACTCTGATCGCGACGAACGAAAGCAACTCTAACCACAAACAATTTGCATGCAACTTTCGAATATCGGATTGTGATAGTAAGCGTTTTACATCAATCTGCTAGCAACGTGTTATTTTCGAACAGCGATTCATTATCGTTATGGGTAATCATAAAAGATTGACCAATTCCTTGCCCCTTCTTTCGAGATTACCAATCACTTACACGATTTCCATTATTTCTATCATTAGTAAGCCACCGAACGGCATTCGGTTTCTTTGTACCTAATCACAAACAATTTGGACGTTATTTTCTAACATCGGAGGGCATCGGAGGGTAAGAGTTTGACATTATAGCAACAGAATTTCAGTCCCCATCGCACATTTTCCGAAAAATAACGGCGATCGCTTTCTTTGTGCCTAACTACAAATAATCGTACGATATTTTCGAGCATTAAAACATATAAAGCTGAGATTTCAATAGTTCAATATCTATCCTTGTAACAAGTTTTAATGTGTCAGGCAGTTTTCTATCATCGTTTGGTTTCTTGATCAAACAAAAGAGGAACTGAACGGCGTTTGGTGCGTTTGCGTTCTTCAGCTGCCTTCATTCGTGGCAGTGATTGGTAATCGTGATTGTTATTCACAAAAGAAATGTGTTTGTTTGCAATAATTCGTTGAACTATAAATCATAATTAATATTACCAATCACGATTACGAATCACTGCCACGACCGAAAGCTGCTTTCGTTGTAGAATCCTAACCACAAACAATTCGTCCGTTACTTACGAGCAATCAAACATTTGAAGGCAAGAGTTTAATTTCTATCTGGTAACAGGTTATAAAGCATTCGTCCGTTTTCTAATAAAACAAAGGAGCAACGACGACGACCATTTTCTTTGTATCCAAGCACGAATAATTCGCAAGTAACTTTCCAACATCCGAAGGTAAGAGTTTCACATTGATCTGATAGCAACTTAATTTCAACCCTAATCGCACATTTTTCTAGAACTCGCGAACATTTCTGCAATTCACATTGATTTACATCAACATTTTACTAGTAAATCTGTGAAGTAACCCCAAATTGAAGAATATCCCACAGATTCAAGGAAATAAATTGTTAGATGAAACTGATCAGAAGAATACAAGAGAAGAGTAAGTGGAGAGCAGAGGAATGGAATCAAAATTACTTTAATCTTCAATAATCATTTGAAAAATTTTTGATTGCAATTGACATTGATTGACATCGTCAGAAGTCTTCGTACTACTGAAATATATTTGTGCGTAAGTATGTTCAATAGGTTTACAAGCAATATCAGACCTGTTGTATCAGTCAGCTAAGGCAAAACAGGTAAATATTAGGAGACATCAAGCAAAGAGAGATAGAAGTGTGTAAACGTAATACACCAATAATGAAAGTGAGTATTGAACAACTTACACGTGTGTATTGTCCGAGAATGTACTTAAGCATCGTCGGCGGCGCATCCTGGATGAGCGGCTCGAGGGCGGCGACGACCATGCACTTCTGTAGCACCTGCTTGAGCGCGTTCTTCGCCTTCTCCTGGAGATCGACGCTGAGCGAGGGATTGGCGACGATGGCCATCAGCTTGGGCAGGATCTCGCGGCTGGCAATGGCCTTCGCGTGCTCGGGACTGTGCTTGCCGATCTGGCCGAGCGCCCACACGGCGACGGCGACAAGCGCATCGTCGCCGTCGGCGGCATCCAGCGCCGCGTCCAGCAAATCGATGCCACCGCAGCCGATGACGGAGAGGGCGATCTGGTCGTGCTGGCCGGCCATGTAGCCAACAGCCACGAGGCACGGCGCCTTCTCGTCGGCGGCGGCACGCGGCGCACCGGCGCACTCGAGGAGCGCGCCGACGCCGCCGAGGTTCGCGACCATCTGCGCCATCGCCAGCGAGTGCTTCACCACGTCGCGGACGAGCGCGGCGGCGGCGCGGCGCACGCGTGCGTCGCCGTGCGCGAGGTGGACGAGCGCGGCGGGGAAGGTGGCGCACTCGACGACCGCCTCGGCCATCTCCAGCGAGTGCCGCGCGAGGTTCGAGAGCGTCGCGAGCGCGACACGCTTGAGACGGGCGTCGGGGTTGGCGAGAGCGCGTGCGAGGTGCGCGACGGCGCCGCAGTCGGCGACGTGCTGCGCGAGCGCCATCGAGTGCTTGCTGATGTCGGCGAGCACCGACGCCGCCACCTGCTTGACGCCCACCTCGGGCTCCTGGAGGCAGAGCACGATCGAGGGGATCGCGCCGGCGTCGAGCACCGCCTGCGCGAGGTCGCGCGAGTGCCGCGCGACGTAGCCGAGAGCGCACAGCGCGCTCTCCTTCACCTGCGCGTCGAAGTCGCCCATCGCCGCCACCAGCGCGCTCAGACCGTCCGCCTTCACCAGCGCCGCCGCCGACGCGCTGCTGTTCTTGCACAACGACCGGATCACGTACAGCACCGACTTCTTTATGTATTTCTATCGATCATTGGCATTATTAGGCTACATTCTAATTGGAATTAGAATGAATTCGAGTTGGAATTCGAGAAATTGCAAAGCTAATTAGTTAGAATAAGCTAATTCTACCTAATTAAAAGAACTGTCGGAAAGTCTTTTCAGAGCAAGCTCGAAATCAGATTGTAATTAAGCAAAGAAAAGAAAAAAAAACAAGCCTTGAGAGAGAATATTCTCATCGAGAATATCTAAGATAGAATATTCTCACCAATATTCTCATTCTCGAGAATATACTTGAGAATATTCTCTTCTTACATCACTAAACTGGAATAAAATTAGTTTGCAACCTGCTTTAATTATATAAACTCAAGTACCGAGTGCAAGTAAAGCTCGCAAAATATTTCTGCGCAAACTTTATGTAATATATTAGCAGTCCATTTTTTGATCTAGGTGAAAACCGCCATGAACATCAAACTTATTGATAGAACACAAAAATATTAATTACCCTGCACTTGGCCGAACAATATCATAAGAAAAAAATACCTAACCATATGATTTTCACGAGAATATACTCGAAATTTTCTACGTTTCTATGGTGACAAAGTTTTTTTTTAATTTTTTAAATTAATGTTACGTTTTTTCGAATTAAGCAAATTATCCGGATACAAATTCCCTTTCTATTTCTCACTTTCTCTCTATCTTTCTTCCTCTTTATCTCTATCTTTTGCTCTCTAGCTCCCTGTGGTTGCCTCAACCCCGCTAAGCGCACTTCTTTCGTAACTAAAGTTTGCCTAGAAGTAATGTGCAAACTTTACCTGCTCTCAGTACTTAAGTTTATCCAACTTTTATTGCGGTCTAGCTGCACTACACTCGACTAAATCATTATAAAACGTCATTGCAAGTAGACCAACACTTTGGTCAGTCAGAAGTTATTTTGTATATATTTCTCTTTATATTATAAATTAATTGGTTATTGGCAACTTAATATTCTAATGGAGAAGTAGAGTATATCGCAAAAAAGTTGAAGAAACTTAAATACCAAGAGAAGGTTAAGTTTTCAAAATGTTTCTGGACGAATTTTACTTAAAGCAACTTCTTCCCTAAAAGATAGCTGTAGGGTAGTCTTCGTGAGAGTGCGGCTTTTGTACAAACAACCTCGTCCCCGATCTCACTCGTAATGTAAGCGTGTGGCTGGTAGGTTGTTGCACTATGAAAAGTACAAACACCCGCAAAGCGCCTCTACACATGCACTACTCACAAATGCACATGAACACGACGCGCACGCTCACATGGACATGAAGAGACACTCGCTGATGTGTGAAGACGACCCTTGATCTTTCTCGCTCTCTGTATTGGTGTCTGTCTGTCTGTCTTCCGATGGATGCTCGTGTCAATGTTGTGTTGCGACGCCGTGCGTTCCCCACGCGCACGCCCCAACGCATTAACGCTTCTTGCTCTCCCCGCTCAGGTACACCCTCGCCAAAGAAGAAGCGAAACAATTCCACTCCAACCAAAAAGCACGCTGCAGAAAAGAAGCAAATACTCCAGCAGCTAATCGCGCCCGGCGGCGGCAAGCAGCACGCCGCCGGCCGGCTGACGCTCACCGAGCTCATGCAGATGACGGAGCGCGGAGGCGGCAATCGGCTGCATCCGAACGCGGCGGCGGCGATGACGAGCAGCGACGACGAGCTGCAGCAGCAGACGCTCGAGACCCGGTTCGGTGGCGGTGTTGCAAACACCGCGCAGATGACCCTCAGCGATCCGAAGCTGGAGAAGAAGGTGACCTTCGCCCGCCTGCTGAGCCGCGTCTCGGCGGAGATGAGCAGCGGCGGCGGCGGGGCCGTCGACCTGGAGCTAGGTATTATGCAGGCGAATAGGTTAAGCTGCGCGATCGCACGTCCCAACAGCACGCCGCCGTCGCCGTGCGCGAACAGCACGTCGAGCAACCAGGGGAGCGGCTGCTCGATGACGAGCAGCGAGCTCGGCTCACGCAGCATCTCCGACCTCGCGCACAAACCCAAACCCTCCAGTGCCGACTCGATCCTTGCGATGTTCCGCAACTTCTCCTCGCTGTCGCCCACGCCAACGCCGCCTCCACCACCACCGCCCGATGAGCTCGCTGACGATGGTGACGATGACGACTCCTCGGCTGCGTCGTCGTTGTGCGCTGCGCCGCAGCAGCAGCCGCCTCCGCTGCCGGCGACAACGATCGAGCTGAGTGTGATGGAGGCGTCGGCGAGTAGTGGTGGCGACTTCCTGCATCCGGGGCCGGCGATCCTCCTCGAGCTGCCCAGCGTCGTTAACAAGTGCCTGTCGCCGATCCGTGAGCTGCCGACGCCGCTGCCGTCGCCGATGCCATCCCCCGCCGTCACGCCGATGATGCGGCGTTGCGTACGTGGTGCCCCACTGGCGGTGCCACCGCCCGCAGCATCGCCGCCACGTTCGCTCAGCGATGATGATGCTGACATCGCCGACGTGCCCATCGACCCACAGGCGGAGGATGGGCTACTCTTCGAGGAGGCAGCTGCCATGCAGCAGGCGGTTGCTTCCGGTGGTAGCCGACCTAAAACGAAAGTAAGTTTCGGCACCAATATGGAACACTGTACAACACTACTTATCTTTCCAGAATCGTCCACCGCCTTTGAATCAAAAACCTCTCCTCATTCCGAGCATCAGCGTGTCGTCAACAGCGTCACCAGCAGCAGCGGAGAACTCGACGCAGAAGCGATTGATTATTCCGACGCTAACGATCGAAACGCCTTCGCCAACTCATCAGAGCGCTCCGAGATTCGTGCTGCCTGGCTCACCGCCTCCCAGAGCGGGCGCATATTCCTTTCAGTTTGCAGCGCTAGGCAATCCAAGCGCACCGTCGCATCCACGCCGCCCCCTGAAGGACTTCGACAAGCCGATGTCGCTCGATCTACCGTTTGCACCCCCGTTGATCACG
The DNA here is from genome assembly GCA_027580035.1 of Dorylogaster longipes. Taxonomy (NCBI): domain Eukaryota; kingdom Metazoa; phylum Arthropoda; class Insecta; order Coleoptera; family Staphylinidae; genus Dorylogaster; species Dorylogaster longipes. Next base: position 8,531 of record JAODFX010238913.1, read on the forward strand.
ATCACATGCAATATGAGCGAAGCGGAGTCCGACGCAGAATCGATCTCGCCGAACGTTCGCAATGCGGCATCGTCGAGTGGCATGAGCTACTTAAGCCCCTTCGCGATTGTCTCGCGTGCCGATCACAACACTTCCGAGTCGAACCTCAGCTCTTCGGGCTACTCGTCGATGACGAGCCCCGGCCCATCGCGCTGCGGCTCCAGCAACCCTCTCTGCCCGTCGGAGATGGAGGATCCGGGAGGGCCTGGTCCTGGTGGACATCCCACTCGGCGTCCTTCACCTCTACTGAAGTCCCCCAGCAGCTCCAACGGCGAGCAGCAGGAGCAACGCGGTCGCTCCGACTCGGAGACGCTCTCCGACGACGTGCTCGCTGAGAGCAACGACGAGGGTATTGGTACGGACCACCTAGAGGAGAAGATCGACGACAGCGCCCGTGACGTGGATGTGAGCGAGCCGCCCATGGACTTTCTGCAGCCACCGTCGATCGTCGTGCACGCCGACACTGCGGACAAACTGCTTGCGAGCCCGGTGAGCAGTCGCAGCGAGAGTCCATTAAGCGACCGAAGCGGCGTCGGCCGCTTTTCGGCGCAGTTCTACGGCCGCAACAAGGACTTCCTCCCCTTCACGGACTCCGACGGCTTGTACGACTTCCCCAGCTCGGATCGCGTCAACGCCGCTGGCGCCCAACCGCACCGCAAAGCCCTGGCTGGCCGCCGACGAGAGAAGAAGTTCGCAGTGCGCCAGAAGACGCCCAGTCCGACCAAGTCGCCGGCGTGCTACCACCTCGAACTGCCGCATAAGACGGCCCGCAAGCCGAGCCCCAAGCGCCGCATGAGTCGCACAACGGTGGTGAGCTCCTCGTCCAGCTCGGAGAGCTGCGCCGGCAGCGCGCTCGACTTCTCCAAGTCGTCGTCGAGCCCCAGCCCGGAGACAATCCGATGCTGGGCGGCGAACCTTGAATGGCCGGAACCGATCCGCCGTGCCTCCGAAGCATCAGCCGAAGAGACCGCCGATGTACGTACCATCCGCTCCTCTCTTTCTGCACCACTGTCTGCGCCAGACAGAGGACTTCGTACTGTGCATGTCTGTGTTTTTATAGAGCGAGGTTGACAGAAGCGTATGAGCACATAATGGACGTCGACAGACATGGCGGCGCGGATGCAACAAGTACTCTCATCCACTCTTCCCTTATGCTCACTGCTCCCAAACAGCAGCATTTGCTCGCTTTCTGTAGACAGAAGATACAAAACACGTACAATTCATCGCAGCCAATGCTATTTCAATGTAACAATCTGCTTGTAACAGGATAACGACGAAATGATCGAAAGCAAAAAAAAAATTATTTCGCTCTTGGATTTCGATCATTTCGCCATTTCATAAAACTGTTTCTAATCATGACGCCGAATACGCTTCTAACATATCTGCAACTACCCATTACCAACCACATTGCAAGCGTGTTGATCCCATGTTCTTGAAATCCGTAGGAGACGAGCAACGGTGTGCCATTGAAGCACAATGCGCCGATCGTACAAAGAGCGAGCAAGATAAGCCGACTGCGGGCGATCAGCCATCAGATTAGGTAAAGCGCATTCAAACGGAGATTCTTCTGGAGCATGCTCTCTGATGGAGTTGGTGATTTCGCAGGTTTCTGCGCCGGCTGGAATTAAGCCTCAAACGACGGGAACGCGCAATTAGCCCGTCGGAGAGCGTCGATAGCGGCGACGACTCGCCACGTGCCACCTCGCCACTCCTGCAGATGTGCAAGAGCCACAGCGCAAACAAGATGGCGGCGGGCGCAGGCGCACCGACGACGACGACGACGACCACGACGACAATGCCACTCCTGGCAGCAAGCAAAAATCGCCGAGGACGATTCACGCGTCGCGGCGAGATGCTTCTCATGCCCGACGACGAAACGTCCTGGAAGCGCGTCGTCATCACCGGAAGCGGTGGACACTCAGACTGAGCCCCTCAAACGAATCAAACCCACATCGAAGAGAAACCATCGGTTCCGTTGGCAGACTGCAGCAAAAGATGAAGTCAAACTTGAGATAATCAATCACTTCGGATTAGGATTAACTAGGCAATAAGCGCAATCACCTTATAAGCAATAAGTGAACTTATTTCGGTAGGTTTCTCGCTCAAATCAGTCTATGGCTTAAGTTATCCCGCGGCCTAAACTACACGACGGACATCTCATCAACTTGCGTCGATATTTCTATACGTTTACCAGCGATAATGTGTTCATTCTACGTACTTTGCGACATTTCTTTACTCTTCCAAGCATTTACGACCTACCATGCACATCTTCAGTCTAGGTTTGCACGAAAGTAGTTGCACATGAGCCCCACACACTCTCTCATCGATTCAATTCTAATGGCTAACGACTAGTGCACTTACAACATGTTTTGTACGTTCTCGTCCGAAGTTATAACCTTCTAAAGATATTAAGCGTTGTAATATAGTAGACGTTAAGGTTTTGAGGACAACATTAAAAGGCTTTGTATATGAGACTGATTTTCTACTGCTCCACGCAAAAGTTTACGTGTTTCCTTCATCATGACATCGTGTATTTTAAACGAAAAGCCGGATATGCGTTCATGAATTGACGCTGAAACATGAGCAAATTATGTATCGGTACTTATATTAACGTAATGCGCATAGCGATAATCATAACATTAGTGGCGATTTTAGGCGTTATCAAAATACCAAATACATACGTATTGCACTATTAACATTTATCAGTGACACAAGATGGCATAATTTTGAATTTCATTGGCACTAAGTTGACTGCACTTTGAATGTTGTTGAATATAACGAGCATGCTAGCTAAAGCATCATATTATACTTGTCACATGTACTTTCTCACTGAATCGACAGATCTCTATTTTATTAAATCTAATTACGTGCGGTTTTATCGCACTCGCGTGCAAATTACGTGCAACGAGCATTTTTCTAGCGTGTTTTTAACTCACAAGGCGCACTCGCTGTGAAACTAACCTAAACCTAACACCTAAAACGTAATTAAGTTTAGCAAGTGGCGTAATCATGTAATGAGTTCACGTTCAACTGTGATATAATTTCACTCGGCAAATTTTCGCACATCCACACGATTCGGATCGCTTCAATTCTGACCGCAAAGCGCTTTCGCGAGCGTCCCATTACACCTCTCTTCTAACAGCAATAAACACGGCGGGAACAAACAATAATCGAAACAAGAAACAAATAATCTAAGAGGAACTCAATGCATACTTTCATTGCGAACAAACTAGAACACTAAGCGTACGCGTTATAGAGTTAAAGCAACGTTGTTGTCTTTTGAAATATGTAACATTACGGATGCGCATGTTATGTGCGCCACAAAATAATATTCTATGAATGTAAAAAGTTTCAAACATTTAAACGTCGTTCTGTGCCCGCATGTGCAAACGATGCATGAACCGTTTGCACGCGGCCTACAGACAAATGAGCAATTATTATACATAATAAACAATAATCTATCCATATGATACTTGTATTTGTAATCTATTAAGCTGCAAGCAAAACATGCTAATGCAAAGAGTAAGGACACACGTAATAAACACGTTCATAGAGATTTACGACGTTGAAGATGACTCTTAGAAAGATATACTGATGTAGGAATGGTCTATTTGGTTGAATTCGTACAAACCGACTTGTTATGGCAGCATCATAAATAAAATATTTCTTTACACACCCTATTTTCTTTGTAACCTTAATATTCAGGCACGCCATTTGCATTTTTCACCTCAACAGTTCTGTAAGCAAAACTATGTTTGCAGATTAAATCGAATAGATTCATTTGTTCGCAGAAGAAGTTTAATTACAAGTAATCTAAATGAATGAAAAATATTCAAGTGAACATTGTGTTCATATGATTATAAAATAGAGTAAAACCATGCAAAAAATAATATTGGAGAATATATTAACTTAGAGCTAGTAGAAATCTTCCTCTGCAGTTTTCTTTCCACTCTGCTGATTCTTAATCTGATCCTGATTCGAGTACATCTCCGCAACTTGCTGCGCGGATGTGGCATCTTCCACAGTTTTGTCATCTCGAATGCGAATAAACCTCGGAAACCTCAGCGATATTCCTTTCTCCGGATCAACAATTCCCATGGCTGCACGCTGCGTTGGCGATAGTGACAAATCGGCGCATTTGATTTCCCATACTTGCACTGCAT
>JAODFX010239024.1:0-12730 GCA_027580035.1 Dorylogaster longipes
TCAAATTTCATTTACATTTACGAGTGATTATTAATAAAGCGTTATTATTCAAATACAATAATTAAAATCAAAAATTCCCTTTATGTCATAGGTTGAGTTTTTCTTTTAGTTTGCTTACTACTAGATGATTAAGAAATGCCAAAGTGCAGGTCTTCACATATGCGTCTTTCAATGATTTCTTTGCTGGTACTTTTTAAAAGCATGCGAACTTTCTTCGAGCGCTCGTTTGACTAGAAAATATGAGAGGATGAAAATGTTTGACTGCAAGCAAAATAAGTGATACTTCTTTTCTGCAAAAGCGTTTTTAGAATTTACATCAACGTGCAAATGCAATTAATTAGAATCTAAGGAAACAAAGGAGCTTTAAAAATCATTTTTGGCATGTAGCTAATTGGCAAATTTTATGCGAAATAAAACTAGTTCACCTAAAAATTTTATGCTTAATTCTGTAGAAGGAATCTAGGACAATATTGAATTTCTCTTTCTATCGTATGAGGCATAAATTGAAAAATTTGTATTTCTTTCAATTTTGAACATATAAAAACAATCTCTTACCATCTGATTGCCATTTTAATGAAGATTTTTGCGGATAAAGTTACAAATCTGGGACATTGTCGAATTCGTCTTCCCGTCGCATGAGGCAAAAGAGTAGCATGTTGTATTTATGTGAATTGTTATGATGTCGAAATTTTCTCCTTATGATCTGATTGGGAATTTAACGCGGAATAAAGATAGATCAACCAGAAGAATGCTCGTCGAGTACTTTTGAAAATACAGTTAAGAATCTCGCGCAAATGTTGAATTTCTTTTTGATCGAATGAGGTGAAACTTGAACATTTGTATTTCTGTCAATGTAAAGCATTTAAACATTTTCTTTTTATGATCTGAATGCGAATTTAACGATAATTGAAGGTAGTTCCTCCAGAAAAATGTACATCAAGTACTTTTGAAGATATAATTAACAATCTGGCATAATGTTGAATTTCTTTTCCAAAAGCATGAGGCGAAACTTAAAAAGATGAATTTCTTTTAAGCATTTAGAAGTTTCTTTTTGTTATCCAAATGCGAATTTAGTAATGAATGAAAATAGTTTAGCCAGAAAAATCTACTTCAAATATTTTTGAAGATATAGGTAGAAATCTAGCACAATGAAATGAAGCGAAACATAAAAAGTTGATTCAGTTAATTTTAAGCATTTAGAAAATTTCCTCCTAAATGCCAATTTAATGGGGAATAAAGATAGTTAAGTAAAAAATCAGCTTCTAATTAGTTTAAAGGTACAGACAGATCAATTGGACAATACAGATATCTACAAATTGTGTGCCAAATTGTCAGTTGAGGTTTCGCACTTGTAAATCCCCTAATTTCGGGGCAATTAGCTAATGGTAAGTAGCAGCACTCGAACGCATCGATAAGAGGGGCGCAAACGGGGCCATACTAATGAGAACTGCCAAATGGCATTTTTAAGCGGCCACGTCCGCCGGAAGTCGACCGTGCGGATGCGCGCATGCGCGGAATGACGAGACGACGGCCCAAATGGCCGAGATCGAAAACTGCACCAACGTGGAAAGCAGCCGGAATTGACGTCGGCGGACTTCCGGGCTCTTCTGATGGTCGTAGTGGTGGTGGTGGCCGAGTGACCGAGTGCGACGGCAGCAAGACGCAAGACGAATTGCTCCATCGGACGTTCTTGCCGCCCCCGCGCAAAACCCCTCCTCCTCCCCCCACCCCCCGCCGGCCGCCGGCGTGCATTACGTGCCATTTATCCGAGCGTCATACTGGTCGACGTCAACGAACTGGTGCGCTGGCGAGCGTTTACATCTAATTGAATCCGCAAAGCAAAATAAAATCATCGCAACTTCATCGTTCAACTCCCTATCTCTTTTTCTGCCATTAAACGCCGCTGCCGTTTTGCGCAGTGGCGAAACAAGAAAAACTTCGATTTCATAACACTAATGACGAAGTTTCACTCGTCATCTATTACGAGTATGATCCAGCTCATAGCTCAAGTCTAGGCGACGTTTGCAGTGACTTCGCGAACAAAGTTGGATGTTTGTCGCGGTATTAATGATCAGTGGAATGCCTTTTCCGTGCCGCGCTTTGTTAATGCTTCGTGTTGGTACAGGAAGAACGCAAGAGGAAGGCGAAAAGCTCCGCGAAGCGTTTGCGGTGTGACACGCAGTGACATAAAGCCCATTGAGGAGATTTACGACGCATTAAACGCGATGTAACACCTGAAATTACCTCTTAAAATGGTAATTTCGATTCGGGCTTATTAAAAAGTTGCGCGCTCCCGAGACGCATCCAACGGGACGACGACACTTCACCTATAACCGGCGTATCGACGTAATTAATCGATTAAAAATTAAAACTACTTTGTTTGGTGGAGGCGCCGCCGGCGCGCACGCGTAATTTATCGCTCGCCATTTTTGCACTCTCGCCTGCTGCTAGACGACGAAAATAATGCGTCGTATAAAATAATGTCTGCATAATGTATTGCCACTCGTTGGCTCGCCTAAACGCTGAATATTTCACAAACGTGCGCGTGCCGTAAAGATTGTACGCGAATTTATTGAGTTTTATCGCAAACATGCATCAATTTCGGCTCCGCAAACAAGCGATTTGGTTTTTGCGAGGAAAAAAAAAACATTTCTAATTCGAAATCGGAATGGAAGAAGAAGAAGAAGAAGCAGCAAGTTGCGAAAACTGTTAGGACGACATATGCGTTAAGCAGAATATATTGTAATAAAGATTTAGTGCTGTTTTGGAACAAAAGACTCTAACATACTTATGCCCGAGTCGACGCTCTTTGCCCTCAAAGGAAAGAAACTATGCGGAAAACTGCAGGAAAACATTTATATAGTCGCGACAGTCATTGGTATTTATGGTTCCTTAGGTCACTTACGCAGCTGATTTACACTTGCGCTAAATTATTGATATGCCGGCGCGCGCAAAATTATTACGCACCGCGCTCGAGAAATCACTGTTATTGCTGCGCGGAAATAATTCCGAGAGCAAATCTTCGTTAGCCTTGCCGCAGGGTGGAAGAAATCCCAAAACGAAACTCAACGAAAGCGTCTCGAATGTACGTTGGAAGCGGAGGCAAAATTAATTCTTAATGTTGCAATGAATGAACATCAGAAGTAGGAGCAGAAGGAAGAGATCAGCGTAATTACTTCCTCTTCGGATAAAGGATTAACGTTATTCATACGCAAGATGCTCAATCGTCTCCAGGAATCTTCATTTCCAGCTTTCTGCAAGTTATCAATTTTTTGCTGGTTTTGCACAGCCAAAAAATATTTTTACGTTGATTTTTACATGTTTTTTTGTTAACTCTAGATGGAATATTAGCATAGGGTAGAAGTTGACGATGTCGAGAAACGTTGCGAAGGTTACGACTGGAAAGATTATCAGGACAACGACATGCGGTTCGTTTTTATACGCAGCTCGACCTCGTTTTTATTTCTCTTTCAGCAGCCGTCTTGTTTCGCCCAACGCGACGCTCTAAACGAACTCGGTTCTCCTACGCGTATATTTTTTCATTTGGACTAACCGCATAATGTGCTGTTTTCCTTAAATAAGCTTGTGTATTCATATCCACCTCGAAGAGTTTACACCGTCTATACAAAGCCCAACGCAAAATTGCACCAGAAACTTGGCAAAACCACGTTTTCTAAATGCTTTATGCTGCTTTAGAAGGCAACCTTTTTAATTGCATGACGTTCCATCGTGGCAGGATGAGATTTGGATTGGAGAAACACTGATTCCGGGGTGGTTGGACCTTCTTGGATCGCTTGGTGGCTGGGAAGAAACAGCAAAAGCAACAGTAAGCCAAGAGCAATAAAACTAACTCGTCTTGGATCGCTGCGCGGCGTCGCTTCTGGCTTTGGGGCTCGCTGACGCGCTGCTTGCAAGTAATTGGAAATGAAATTTGCATAGCGTAATGGCGATGGCAGTGCGATTCTTCTGCGTCCAAGTTTTTACTCCAACATCGGCTGTTGGCCATTGTCTTCGGGGACTCTTTTGGACCGCCCCGAACTTCTTCCGGAGCACAGTCGGAAAGATTTGAGAACATGTGGCCAAAATTCAATTTTGCATAATTTCTACTTTCATAATTACTAGTGCTGGCACATTTCCGGTAACCGGATAACCATGCCAAAATTTATCCGGTCACTATTCGTCTATTCTAATAATTTTTTCTATCCGGGTATGAACAAACAGGTTACAAAATAAATATTAGTAAAATTTTTTTGCCTTTTTGTCCATTTCATTTACATATTATTATTTGCATTTTCTGAAAATTTTAAGTCTCTAGCTAAATAAATTCGTATTTTGGCAACACATTCTTAAATATTTCCTGCTGTTGCGGCGTAGCGTAGAATTTGGTGTGGGTTTATTTGGCCGATGCTCAGCTTTGTTTCTATTGTCGCGCAAACACATTACTTATCTCATTTGCGTTGTCTTCATTTGGGTGCAGATTTGCGATGTGTGTGGTTGATTTCCGCTAAGCGTGCGGCGCTCGCGGAGAACGCGAAATTGGCAAGGCTAACGGCCCCGCGGGGACTTTACATGCTTCGTGCGGCGAGAGGAAAAAATGAAACATGACCGGATTGGTGAGAGGCACACACAAAAGTCCCGCAGGAGACGTGGAAGAACGAGGAGGATTTCTTTCTCTCCGCCAGCGCTGGAAAAGTCCGACGAGAGAACTTCCGCCTCGAGCAGTCTCACTCTCTCCCTCTCTCTCTCTCTCGCTCGCAGTTCTGCGAAACGTGCATCCGGAATTACGTCCCGACACAAAAATTGCGAAAATTAGCTGCCGCACAAAGAGAGCAACGCTACAATCGTAGAATATCGCCGAGCAAACATTGAGCTAAATTGAAAAAAACGCCCCGACCCGGCCAGTTGCAAAAAAATGCGTTGAGAAACGCCAAAAGGAAGGAACTAAGTATATTATCTGCTTAATCCAAGGCGCACTAAATTTTGCGCTGCAGTCTACAATGCTAATTGCATCCCGCCACCACGACGTGTCTGCAAAATTGCACAATTTTCGATTGTCGCTGTTTTTGTTCGGCGGTTGGGCGCAAATTGAGGTTAGGCTAAAAGGTGCATCGCCTCGAAATCATCGACTTATCGCCGTTAATCTTTCACCGGAGGTGAGGTTGGAAGTTGCGGCTTCGCGGAGGAAGAGGAAAGAAGGTCCGCAGATAAAGCCCCCCCCCCCCCACTCCAGCAGCTACGCAGCATCCAGCCGCCAGTTGCTGGCGGCGGAAAACGCCTTATCCCCGTCGCCTTATCGCGCGACTCGCCCAGAAAGTGCCAAACACATTTTCGAAAAGATTAACTACGTGTAATATAAAGTTGGGATATGAGAATCGGCCCGCGGCGAGATCTCGACCAATCTGCGAAACTCGCTTTCGGCCTTATCTATTGTCAAAGCGAACTTCCGTCCAACCAACCAACGGACTGCACCGTTGCCGAATCGTGCTAATTGCCCGTTTCGCAACAAAAGCAGCGAAACGTCGAAATATTTCTTCGTTTCTGCATCGCAACCAAATCGATTTTTGTCCACTTCGGAGGGGCATTTGTTAGCGCGGCTTTGTTTGGCAAACGAGCATGTTCGTCGCCATCCAATTTTCTTTTATGGCCGCGTGTTACTTGACGCCGCGGCAGGCGAGTAAAATATTTCCAACGCGACGAAATGATTCGGTATTTCTGAATCGAGATTTACTCTTCATATTTCTGCATTGCAATCCAAGTTAGCAGTACAGATTATGTGTCGTCTTTGTGCAGCGACTAACTGGAATTCATTGCAACGAGTACATGTGCGGGGGATTAATTAAAATCAACTTGATTGCATGCTTGCGCGCACAATACGCTGACGGCACGAAAAGCGCAAACGTTGCGTCGTTGTCGAAGTTAATTATTTCGATTTCAATTGAGCAATCGAGCAATTTCGCCAAGATAATCGAAATTTAAGGCGATTAACAAAGCCATTCGTCTTTTAAACTTCTTCCCCGGCGAGCAATCGTTCCGGTTGCGAGTTGATTCCGTTTGCTCGGCGACTTCAGCGCCACCGCAGGACAAAGGACAATGGTGGCATCGTTTGAACGCTTGCAGTAAATATCAGCGAGGAAATGTCGGCGCTGAATGAAACGGCGAGGAAAAGTTGGAAAAAGTCGGGACGTTATGTCACGAAATGCATTCCATGATTGTTGCCACAATTTGCAATGGCGCGCACTTCAAACACACGCAAGCAAAACGCATTGTTCGCTAAAGGAAAAGTTGCGCCGTAAATGCAAATAGCTCGTGGCAGTGTAAGCTAGGCAACTGCATATGCAGCAAATCGAGCGTGCCGAACGTCATCGCACTAGCGGCCATCTTGTTCAATCCGCAACGGCGCGAATTTCGAATCGCAGATCGAAACTTTGCTGCAGCGATGTAGAATAACGTAATCCAACCAATGAGTAGTCGCACACAAAGCCAGTCGCTGCCAACTGAAGCTGCAACCGACGTGAAAAACGTTGCCGAACTCTGCCTGGTTTGGAAACGCGTTGGAAAGGTTTGCCGAGAGCAGTATTTAGAATTTGCAGGCACATCGTTAGCTGTGACGAACTGACCGAAACCGTAATTTAATCAGCGGACGTGTCGCTCGGAAGCAAATATGTTCGAAGTTGGTTAAACTATAAGGGCTTTGGTGCCATCCGTCCGGCACCGATTGGTCTCTCCACCTGCCTTCGCATAAATTACTAATCAAAAGTTTAAACATCAACAGCAAGCGAATGCTTGCTGTCACAAGAAAATTATAACGTTTCGTTATACGGCACCTAAGCTACGAGAATCTAATTTAACTTGATTTTGCTTCGACATCTTTGGCATCTAATCCTCTATGATGTCAAGAAACCAATCTAACTTTTAACATGTTATCGATTAATTCCGCCTGGGGAGTGGCGAAAGGAGTGAAATACTAAGTAAACGAAATGTTGTTAATCTGATAAGCAGTATTGAAAGGATTAGTAATGTTGATATTAGTGGATTGGATCATTTTTATATTGAAAGCATAAATTTTGTTACCTAACCTAAAGTATATAATAATTCTGTCATTTGGCGATTGTCATTTCGAGAGCGGTGAAGCTATTCTAAAGGATGTCGAATACACTTGTCAAAGTTGAGAATGCCAACAAAAAAGTTGAACGAGTTTCAAGTTCTTCCTTTCACCGCCAGCTGACGTGACTGTGCAATGACGAACGCAAACTGAAGATATGCATTCATGAAGAGTGGAGTGGAGTGACCAGAAGGTGCTGACGTCAAGCAGTATTTAAGGTGTTTGCGCATGAGGTCGAGAGGATTTAGGATTAAGGTCTTTCATCTATCCTACCGCAAACTTTATGCCCAAGGAACCGGTCACAAGCGGTCATATCATTGGTGTGGAATGAAGTCATTTGGTGATTTTGGAGGTCGAAGGAGTTCGTCGCAACTCGTTGAGAGGTCATGTGGGATGCTGAGTGACTCTCACGTGCACGTTCCCTACATCCGAACTTCGGATGCAGTTGCAGCGATTGAAACTACGAGTGTGGACTATCCCATAGGTTAGATTTGAGTAGCTGCTAGCGACTGCAATCATAAATCTGTGTATTCACCCATCCAAATTGCTTTCTAACGGAAAATTTGTATTTCACTATTTGGATGCTGACGTACCATAACAATAGGTTTCTATCAAATGAATGTTTTAATATCGGAAAATAGCAACGAGCAAGTAATTTGTCGAAAATCAGTAGCGCAATATGGTCGCAACGCTGGTGATATTGCGTTACGAGCTCGTTTTGTGTGCAGAAAAAGGCCAAACACAAACACGCGTTTTTATTAGCGAATGCGTTGTGTTTCCGTTTTAAAAATACCAACTTGCTGGCTTACTCATATGTGCACAAACGAAAATTACGCGAACGTTAACAAATCGTTGCTTCGGTATGCATTTTTCCAGCATTGTTTTTCACAGAACAATAACTTCCGCAAATTCTAGATTGATAATGAATTTAATTAAACGTTAAATATTTACTGGGTGTAATAACAATTTCTCTTTTGTGCCCATTCTAACAAGAATCGTTGGGAACGATGCAAATAGGTTAAAAAAAAATTCGCCCATAATTCAAACTTTGCGAATTCTGCATCCAATCCTATAAAATTTACGTATTGATCAAAATTCCATCCTCAACAATTCGATCAAATTTCCGCCCAAGAATTTCAACCGAAATTGCGCGAGAAAAATTATGTGCGAGTGGAAAAAAGGAAAAAAAAAAGTGTGCCGAAGAGCGTATTGTGTGAGAAAATATATAGTCTCGGAGCGCGCGTGCAATGTGTGATGAATATTCAATATCGGCGAATCGACGAACCGTTTGTGGAGGGACGGTGGGAGTTGAATGATGCTAGAGTGAAGGAGAACAGGAATCCGGGACGGTGTGGGAGATGAATACCTACTCGGGGAGAGCACGCGATGCCGGCTGGCGAACCCGTAGAAAGGGTTTGCGAGTCGGGGTGGATCAGGATTCTACTGGTCTACTTAGACGATATCAAACGTAAAATATTGCACGCTTTCGAACGTGAATTCGAAACTAGCCACCAAGAGGAAGCGCGACCAATATGAATGAAGGAGAGAAGAAGGCGTTTGCAAACGTACTTTGAAAGAGAGGAAAAATTAAATTTGTCCAGATTGAATGTGGACAGTAGTAAACAAACCGTGCAATCGTACGAGTGAAGCCGAATCTGTTTGCCCGCCGGCAGCGATGGGAAATGGGGGAAAATGCATTTATTCTTGTCCCCGGAGAGCTTGTCTCCTCGTCGGCGGCCTCTCCACGTGCGCTTCGCTTCGATTATGTGCGCGTTTATTTCGCAGCTGCAAGTACGCCATTAGCGCATTATTGAATTGTTGTGGTTTGCGAGCACGGCACAATTCACTGCCGGCGCAAACAAATTGGGAAACTCGACGAATCGGCTCATGTCAATAGCGTCACGCTAAATAGAATCCAAACCGCACGCCAACTGCAAACTGCAGCGCAATTAACAAAGAACCCATCGACATTTTGCGGCTAGTATCCACTAGATGATGTTGAATGACTCAGTCAGTTACTTTAGTTCAGTTGCGTTAAGTTCACCACCCTCATAAGTTTGCCACCTGCCTATGTTCAACACAAATCACTAGAAACGACGAAATCCCATTTAGTTTGCTTATAAGCCGACCTCTTTAAGTTGAACCTTTATAAGTTGGCCGCCTGTCTATGTTGACCACAAATCTCTAAAAACTGCGAAATCTCATTTAGTTTGCTTATAAGCCGGCCTCTTTAAGTTGAACCTTTATATGTTGGCCACCTGACCACTTTTTATACCTCTCTACGTTGGCCATGGCAGTATTTTAGGCCAGTCAAACACAGTCAACATGTGTTATGATTTTGGTTATTTTTCATTTCATTCGTCACTGTTAATACAAATTTAATTGCACTTTAAATGCTAGTTAAAATCCATTTTCCATTTGCTAGCATTGTTAGAAGCTCAAAATATGAAGGTTAATATTTGTTTTTGTCCATAACTATCAACATTTATGTGTGAAGTTATATCCATCTGCATCAAAAAATAAAATTTTGTATTCACCGAAAATTATCGATTTTGCGGTACATTTTGATAAGAAAATTAAGAGAAACTAAATTCTATAGGTTTTTATTAGTTTTTAGTGCATAGTATTGATTGTTATTTAAATGTAATTAAATAAATAAATGCAATTATTAAATTTTGTGCATTATTTTTTTTAGCTCACCCTTCAATGGCGTGGTTTGTAATTGTGGGGATTTTTTATTAGCACATTTGCGGTACATCAAGATGAGATTTTCTCCGAATGCGTGAAAGGATAACGGGAGAAAGAAAAGTCCGAAAAAGTTTTCCCCCGCGTGATATGACAGTATCGGTGTAGGGCAGAGAAGTTTAATGGCGTAAATGATCCCTCGGCTGCCTCTGCGGCCGCTGGCCACTCTATTATCATTACGTTTATTGCTAACGCCAATATTCGAGGCGAACTTCACGCCAAGTATTGCTGTTATTACGTCCGACACCTGACACCCGCTGCTCCTCGCCAGCATCGCGAAGAGAGCGGAAAGTTGCGTTTAACTCGTTTCGCAGCGGATAGATTTTCGATATTTCGCTGCCGCTGTTGTGGCTGTGCGAAGCACGCGGAAAGAACAACAATGCCTCGCAATCGACTCGCTCGCGGCCGGCTTCAAATTCAAAACTTGCGCCCAACTTTCCCAAACGCTATTCATCGATCGGTTGATTCGCAGCGCAAAGTTTTAATTTCTCATAGGAAATGTCCAATCGGCACAAACAACTTGCCAAATCGAATAAACGCGCAAGCGTGCGAATTCGATCAAAATTGAAAACTTAATTTTGCTATTAAGCTATCCCCTTACACTTTACCGCATTAATTTCGATATATTTGCATGTTCTTCTTCTTGTGCGTTTTCTCTGCAGCACATTTAGGTTGAAAAAATGCTTTGTCGATGGTTATCTCCTATTATCTGATCCCAATCTGTTCCTCATTGTTCGTAATGGTTGCGGCTATAATAGTAAAGGGAAAGCATTTCTCCAACTCGAGAATGAGGCTTTTGATGTTATCCTCCATTTTGTATGCAATGCGGGCATCTTGCGTTACTGTTGAGGTTTGGAAGGGTGCGAAAGGAGTCTAATGGATATGATAGTAAGCTAGCTCATCGCGAAGGTTATGTTATGATACCATGGCTTCTTCATCCACTCACCACATGCAAAGCCAACAAGAATATGCTCTCATTTGCACTTGTTTTTCCGAACTTATTCAAGTTACAAACGATGTTTGCTTTCTGCAATTGCATTTTTCTGACGTCGTAATGCTTGACAGGCAATTTTGACAGGTGCAATGGTAGCAATTCGTTTTTATGAATATAGTCGCTGAGGTTATGCGTCATTTTGACTACATCCACTTTTGGCAAAATTGCTTTCTGCGACGTTATTTTTTAGTATAATAGTACAAACGTCTGATGTTTTTCCCAGTTTCAATACGTCATGTGCCCGATTTTCTCGAGGGTGCGTGATAAGCACTTATCATAGAATGTTCGCAGAGAGACGCAATCTCGAAGTCGAACATGGCAAAACTTTTTATTGTCAATTTCTCTTGTTAGTTATATCAAACACAATTAATTCAATGCGGTTCGGCAAAAAAAAACTTGTGCAAAATATAAAACGAAACAAACGACCTCACTCTGCAAGCCATCTGTGAGCGAGAAGATAAACTAAAATTGTTTTGTGGTTCAAAAGTAAAGCACGTGTGGCGACACCTGTATTAGGAATTATATACTAAAGACTACTAAAGCTTTGTCGGGGACAAAAGCGCACTTTTCGTCTTAAAGTAAATCAGCTTTTTGCGGCGTGCAAGCTCCAAGCGTTCGGTTTCACGACTCCACCGCCGCTTGCATTGTGCTTAAATTTAGGTTAAGTTTGGTTTACGCTCGCCTGCCTTAGACTTGAGTCCGACCGAGCCCGTAATTTGGCGACGTTTGCAGGCGCTGCAGGTGCGTGGCACCGTGCCCGAAACTCAACCAGGAAGTCACGACGAAAGAGGTCCGCGTGGTGCGGCCGGAAACTCGTCTTGGGGAGGAAACTAAGGTGCGCTCGGTGGGCAAACACATGCATCGCGAAAATCCCATACGACGCAACGATTTAGCGCATGCATAACGCGGTCGCTTAACAACTTGTCAAACTGCATTTGCAACGCTCGAAAAGTTCCCAATGCGCTCATATGGCGTACAAAGGGACGCATTCATTTTGAGGTTAAATTCCCCATAGTAATTTTTAATAGTATATGAGTTTCCAAATTTGGCAACTTTATTTTATATTTAGATCTCCAAACAAATCGATACGCAGACCTGGGATGAGAAGAAAAGCAGCAGACATAACCTAGCTTTTATAACCAACGCGTTATAACCTTAATGGGCTGCAGCTTTCGCAGCTTAGACGATTCAAGATATTTTCGGCACTGGCTGGTAATCCAGTTTAGTGTCCAAATGTGTAATAACAGCGCTTGAACGTGCATAAACAAAGCGGAAATCTTGAGCGTTCGCACAATGGAAGGCGCATGCATAAATTTATTAACGCGGAATGGAGCCAAAACGGCATTAATGCGTTTCGGTGGCAAATGTAATACGTTCACCCTGGCCGAAATAACCCTAATCTGCGCGTTGCATGCGCCGCGTTTCGCGTCCCAAGCCGTGGTTATCTTCTTCCTCTTTTCCGACTTGGCCGCACGCTCTGCGGCTGTATATTTTTGGAACTGGGATGTGGAAGCGATCCAAAATCTTCGTGGAACAGCAGCAAGTCATAAAAGCAGAACCAAATGCGGAATGAGCACGGATTCACTTCCGGAATGCGGAAAGAATTTGTTCTCTTAAGAAGTTATTAATTTTTGTTTTCCTATTAATCTAAATGGGAATAGATTTGAAGATACATTGATTTTTGTGATAACCATTATCGACAAACCTACAACGAAAGTACGTTATTTTCGAATTTTCGAATTTTGGTATTCGAAGCTTTGATTCAGATAGAAAATCAAAAAGTAGAATAGGAATATCTGATGAACTGATAACATATCTCTAACAGTTTTTGAGTTAAGGCTCGAGGACCGAATTTTCGAAATTGCGAAAAATCAAAAATTACATTTATA
>JAODFX010239245.1:0-12718 GCA_027580035.1 Dorylogaster longipes
AGCTATTCGTTGACGCAACACTATTCGTTTCATTCTAGCTACATAGGAAATGCTTCAAAAATGCCCTTAAACTTAATAAATTTTTGAAAATCCTTCAAACATGCGTTACAAATTTCTTCATATATCCGAAAATAATTATCTGAATTGAATTTTCTCTATTGATTATAACAGAAGAAAAGCTATTCGTTGACGCAACACTATTCGTTTCATTCTAGCTACATAGGAAATGCTTCAAAAATGCCCTTAAACTTAATTAATTTTTGAAAATCCTTCAAACATGCGTTACAAATTTCTTCATATTTCCGAAAATAATTATCTGAATTGAATTTTCTCTATTGATTGTAATAGAGGAAAAACTATGCTGTGGCGCAATACTATCTTACATAGGAAACGCTTTTAAAAAAATGCTCGAACTGCAACAACAACCATTCAACAATATAACATAACTTAGAAAAGAAAATATTAATATGTACTGTAGAAAAAACAGAATCGGTTAATTCGAATTTGATTTTATATGGAAAACCTAGTAAGTTTCGACTACTGCTATTCGTCATCTTCAGATATAACAAATAATGTTGTTTGCTATGTGTCATTTCATTCAACCATGGGTAAATAACCCTTTAAAGGCTAGTTAAATTCTATTTTCTATTTGCTAGCAATGTTAGGACAATTCTTACCTTTAAAATTTCATACCGGTTTGGAATATTATCGGCGCTGGCGACATGCAACGGTGTTCCAATCAACGGTGAACTATAATTAACGTTAGCCCCTGAAAATAATGACAATTAATTATTTTTTCTCTTGGTTTTCCTGGTGAGTTGATTTGAGGCTTGTTAAAAACAACTGCAAGCTAAATTGTTATGAAAATTATGAACGCTTAAACAAGGCGTAGGCAATATTTATAAACATTTTTCCAAATTAGAAATTGTGAAACAATATTTGAATTTGAATTGTTTCGGTATTCAATATTTCAGTCTAAGTAGGTGAAAAGAAGATATGTTTTCATGCACTTTAAAACAAACATCGACTGAATACACAATGAATCTTTGCTACTCAAAGTGTGCGTAATGCGTGCATTAGAAGTTGCCTACCGACAAAAAAAACAAATGCAAAAATGGCATGCAGTGTAAACAAGGTGAAAACACTAACTATGAAACAAAACTCACCAGCTGTGATGAGCTTTGCAACAATGGTGGGATCGCCTTTCAGGATGGCCAAATCCAACGGCGACGGTTTGCCGATATCATCGCGCTCGTCGTAGTTGAGGCGTGCGCCCTGCTTGATCAGCAAGTCGACGATCTCCTCCGAGCCGGACAGCACGCCATAGTGCAGCACCTAGAGGAGCAATTCACAATTCGATTCAAAGCCACAACTACCCAAGCAAATCACATACAGTGCGATAGTCGTGGCGCTCATCGGCCATGGCATTCACATCGGCGCCGTGCTTCAGCAGCAGGAGCACATTGGGCAGGCCCTACAAAGCACAACATGAGAGCACGCAGCCAAAAACATACAAGCGAACAAACTTGCATGAGCTTGGCGTGATGCCTTCATGAGTGGCGTGAGACCGCTGCGGTCGCGGCTGTCGGGGTCAGCGCCGAACGCAAGCAGCAGCTGGAGGAAGTCGACGTCGCTGATGAGGTTGATCTCGGAGCCGAAGAAGTAACGCTTGTTGGGGTCGGCGCCGTGCTCGAGGAGGAGGCGTGCAACATCCGTGTGCTTGTTGCGGATGGCGAGCCGCAGTGGTTCGTCGCAGAGATGCGTGCGGGGGAAAGCGTCGTCAGGCGTCTGCCGGTAGTCAACCTGCGCACCGCACTGCAGCAGCAGCCGCACCAGCTCGATGAAGCTGCAAGTTGCAAGCGGCGTAAGCGTTTTGAGGTTAAGAGGTTAGCCGATGGAAAAGTTTTACCCATGCTCGGCGGCGAGATGCATTGCGCTGTAGCCGCACTCGTCGACGGCGTTCACGTCGGCTCCGCGCGTCACCAGCAGCTGGGCAGCGGCGTAATAACGCTGCCAAACAGCGTAGTGCAACGGCATCAGGCCCTGCGTTACCGGCTCGTTCACCTAGGCCCCAAACAAGAGCACTGGATTACAAGTAATCACGTTGTGACCAATGAGGCTCACGAACGAAGTTAAACAAATGCGCATCGGCGTTAAACAACTATGGCTGTGCATCGTTGGTTGCCTACGTTGCCATTAATATTTGAATAAGACAACAAAAAGACTTCGCACTTTGCAACGCGTTTATATAGCAAGGTGGCTATTTGTAGACGATTTGAATTATCCTTTTCGGTGACGTTCTTGGCACATGCGGCGCTCTTTGTTCGCTTGACCCGACGTGCGTGCGTGCTCACCTTTGATCCGCATGCCAGCAGAATTCGAATTTCGTCCAGCGGCACCATGCGAATAATCGAATCCGCGAGCTCGCGCTGCAGCGGGTTGGAGATGAACTCGGTAGGCATTCTCAGTCTGCACAGAATGCACAACACAATTAGTCGAAACCGTCCACTCAAATAGAATTCACACAATGTATAAAAAGTTGCCTACAAACAGGTGTAAAAATATTTTCTTTTGGCCTGTGAAAACTGTTCGAAACTTCTGTAAATATTCATTGTCTATGTAAACATTATTTTGATGAAAATACATGAAAAACTTAAAAAAAAGAAGAATAATTATATTATAGTTATCCAATCAACTTATTACGCGCAACGTAGGCAACTTAACATACCTAATCCATGATCGTCTTTTATTTTCACTTGTTGTTTATTTAACATAGGCATTTTATAAGGAAATAACACAGTAAATAAAATTTTAAAAAATCAATGTTAAACCAAACAAATGTTGTTGAACAAATATGTAAGTATATTTAAATTATTCTGCAACATTAATAGTAAAGTGCTATTCAGGATGTTTGTGATATAAACGATAAGTATTTGACTAAAGTTAATGTTAATTTCGTTGATTGCATTCTAGCATAGAAAAATTATTCATTGATTCAACATTTTTTCATAATCTACCATAATTTAGAATTCAATAAAACTTTAATCATATAATACGAGATGTTTTTGCGTAATTCAAGATTATGTCGCTTCGAAATTATACTTTTCAACGTTTTCAACAATATACGAGTAAGATGTTTAAAAATGCCATTCAGGCGAAAACAAAAGTAAAATATTCCTGAGGAGCGTAGCTTACATTTGAAGTGAATGAGAAGCGCACTAGCAACAATGTGCAAACAAGATGGACGAACAATGGCTTCGTAACCTTCAATTATCACGTCACTTCATGTAGCGTCAACTTCTTGGTGAAAACTGAGTGCGCAGCAACGCGCAACACGCACTTTATTCGCCGTCGAGACCTTCACCTTCGCGAACAGCGTTTCCCACTCCCAAACACTCCACAACACAACCACCGACATCAACCGCAAACGCAGTGCGAACGAAATGGCGGCCGTTGCCTCGGCAACAGCCGCACACAATGGCGCACTTGTTTGTTGACTGCGCTCGGTGGGTTGCGTTCGACGCACTTCGCCGCGATGCAAGTCGCGCTGGATGCAAGCCAAGGACTAAATTAGACATGCAAACATTCAAAAACTAATCGCATCCCAGCTGAAAACCACACGCGAAGATACATCAAGGCACAAACTTCAAAGGCGAACATCTGTAACGGTTAACGATCAACGATTTTCTATTGCTTGCGTTGATCAGGTCGTCAGAACACTGACTATGAGGCCTGATTTCTAACGTCGACATAAATCAGAGTACGAAGTGATGTATCGAGCATAAAGAAGCTATTTTCGGCACATGTCGGCCACTTCGCAGTAAGGAAATCACAGTTATTTATAGCCGTGGTGCGCAGCGAATGTCGCGGAGGGTTGTAATGTGGTGTACGAACGAACGAACCTTTTGTGCGTCTCCCCACGTTTGTGTCGCCCCGAAGCTCCGCAGATCGGCATGAAAATGTAAAACGTCTCCAGCGTGCGCACCACACCACGAGAAGTTCTCACTGAAAGAGTGCGCTTGCTGTGCTGCAGCTGATTATACGACGTGTGACACGGCTTTGTTGGCTTTGTTGCAAATCGCCACAATCTATTTAAATCCATCTATATAAATACGTAGAAAGAAACGTTGCGGCATTTGTTTTCGTTGCTAGTTCGAAATTCGAACAAGGCTTACGACGCGTAAGATAGGCAACTAAACAATCACGTGCAGATCGTTTGTTTTTGTTTTTGTTTCTCGGTGATATTTAAAAAGGAAATTATGCAGTGATTTACTTGAAAAATGAAGTAATTTATAGTCATTCTATTTGTTAAGATAAATTGCAATGTCTAATTCGTTAAAACGACTTGTGAATGTGTTTGTTTTGTTTACTGATTTGCAGTTGGAATTACATTTTCTGATATACAACGTAGGCAACCACATATGCGTTGGTAATCACTAAAGAATTGCAATAATTTGTGACCCACGTTGGTGAAACTTTGGTGATTACCAATAACAATTGCGAATCAACACTACGATCGAAAGCAGCTTATGTATTGCTTGAATTAAATTTCGTTCTTTGGTTTTAGTTCTTTATGCTGCCATTCAGCTGCATGTTTATTGCCAAAAACCAAATGCAACAACACTGTAACGTCTTTCGTTGTCTTGTTGTTTGGTTGTATCATTGTATCGCCACAATCTATTTAAAGCCATCTATATAAAAATGTAGAAGGAAACGTTGCGGCATTTGTTTTCGTTGCTAGTTCGAAATTCGAAAAAGGCTTACGACGCGTAAGATAGGCAACCAAACAATCATTTGTTTTTGTTTTTGTTTCTCGGTGATATTTAAAAAGGAAACTATGCAGTGATTTACTTGAAAAAAAAGTAATTTATAGTCATTCCAATTGTTAAGATAAACTGCAATGTCTAATTCTTATAAACGGTTTGTGAATGTGTTTGTTTTGATTACTAATTTGAAGTTGAATTAGATTTTCTGATACACAACGTAGACCACCAAATATGTATTGGTAATCACAGAAAGAAGAGATTACCAATAACCAAGTGCAACGACACTTCAATGTCTTTCTTTGTGTTGTTATAAATAGACAAGCAAAAAGGACGATCAGCTAATACATTAAGCTTGCATGTGCTTATTAACAAAAAAAATGTCACTGTGTTCCATCCACTCGATTATATTTCAGCCCTGACTCACCTTCGAAGGAAATTTGAAAGGTTTGATGAGCACTTGAAACATGTGCAGAGGTATGTAGGCAACCAACATTACATCGCAGAGCGCAAAATGCACGCATGCTAAAATCGGGTTCATTTAATACAATTGCAAAAAATTCTATTAGCAAACAATAAAAATAACAAATAAAAAAGTCACGAAGATCGGACAACAGACAACGCTCCCAAACGGCAAGTAACAACACTTACAGAAGTAATGAAACACACAGAGAAATGATGCGATGTACGTGGGAATAATGGCAACAAGAATATGCATTCGGAATGCATCGCTGCGATAAGATCGCAGGCGGTGGTTGTGCTGTGCTGATCGCGCGCCGCAATGAGATTCAATCCAATTTGGATCAGCAGTAAGTAGCAGTAGTGTGAGAGGGTGAGGGAGTCAGTCTTATCACCTCGTGGGGCAGGGCGAGGCTGCGGCGATGGCGGCGTTGCTCAGCTGAGCAGCTCGATCTCGGCGTCGGCGACGCGATTCCGCCGATTGCGCCGCACGACGATGAGGAAGCCGAGCGCCGTGACGGCCATCATCAGAATCGAGCCGAACTTGAACGCCAAGTCCAGCCCGCTCACGAGGAACGTGGCGTCGTTGAGCACCTTCAGCACGTAGTCGGGGTGGTTTTCGGCGTCCATGCCCTACAACCAAGCAAACAAACCAATAATGTAGTACAGGTAACCATTCCACACTCCACTATCATGGCGTAACTTAAAACAATTGCTGAATAAACGTGCAAGCTTTTGTTTTTTTTTTACATACTGAAAACTGTCAAGTTTCATCCAACTCTTCTTCCACACTCTACTATCTTGGCGTAACTTAAAACAATTGATGAATAAATATGCAAGCATTAGTTTTTTTTTTGTTTACATACTAAAATCTGTCAAGTTGCATCCAACTCTTCGTCCACAATCTACCAGCATGGCGTAACTTAAAACAATTGATGAATAAACATGCAGGCATTTGTTTTTTTGTTTGTTTATGCAGTAGAACCTGTCAAGTTGGCCACCCTAACTCTACGCTATCTCTTTAAGTTCGAACTTTATAAGTAAGGCGCACGTGAAATTGAAGCATATGTGTTTTTTATATTTTTTATTACAGTCATCAAAGGTAATTTAAATTAAAATACCCTTTAAAAGCTAGTTAAATTCCATTTTCCATTTGTCAGCATTGTTAGGATACTCCACATTAATAGGATAAAGGTTCATATTAGTTTTTGTTTATAACTATCACCATTTATGTGTTATGTTGAATATATATGCATCAAGAAACAACATCTCAATGTATTTCTATTAATACTTATTTCTTTTCTTTTTATTAAAAAAAAATTTCTTATTTTGCGGTATTTTTTTAATAAGTTAGATTGGCAACTGTTTCAGGAACCGTCGGTGGTCAAGTTAGACACTTTTCATTATACTAGCTGCACTCGTCAATCGTTTTACTACGTCAACAAGTTAGTTTTTTATACACACTATGCATACTATGCTGGAAAACAACATGTAATGATTGTATTGCATTTTAAATACGTTTTAAATTATGTTTTGAAGAAATAAGTTTGCATGCATAACGTAGGCAACCAGGCATACACTACACTTCTAGCTCTAAGAAATTTCTGAGTGAACGGGGTGTACGATTGTGAAGTGAATGATTCTAAAGCCGCGTTTACACCAAAGTTAGTAAGAGAAGTGTTAATGACTTTTGTTATGAACTTCTGTGAGCAACTTTACCCACTCTCGATGGATAACATAAATCCTCTTACAAACACTGGTTTTTCTGTTAAAACACGTGATATTAACTTTTTTTTGCCAGATATTTTGTCAAGTTAATAACTTGTGTTACTAACTTCGGTATAAACACGGCTTTACGTTGTGCATTTGTTTGTTTGTTGTGCGCAACTGGAATCGTCAGAACGAAGTCGACAAAATGGAAACTTGTAAAGTGCAAAACGTTAGATCTGATCCGTGTGTGGAGTGTCTATGTTCGTATTCATCAGAAATGTGCATTTTGAAAATAAAATTAAAATGAAAATTTAATATTTTACGAATGCATTTTGCATTTTATTGTTTTGGAAAAATAAGTTTGCATGCATAACGTAGGCAACCACGTATGCAGTGCAATCCTCAATTGTTTACCAATAGTAGCATCATAGATTCTCCGCACTGATATTGATGAGTGAGTATTGAGCTTCATTGCACTTACGAATTCGAGCCAGGCGATGGGTAGAAAGATGTCGTCATCGAACATGCTCAGTTCGCTCATGCCGAAGCTCTTGAGCACCTGGATGTTGGTCTGGATGCGGTTCCAGCCCTGCATGATGAACCCCATGTACGGATGGAAGTCGAAGGTGGTTTCGTGGAGGTGCCGACGAGGTGCGCTGATACCATCAACAGCTGCACGAAGACTTTCGTCAGCGCCGAGGAAGTGCGGCTGGCTGATAAACATCGGCGTGCCATAAGCGCACGCGGTGGCGTTCCACAGTCCATGGGGTGCACAACCGCCATCGGACGTGCAGTACCCTTGGTTCAGCGGAGCACCAGCAGCGGGGTGAGCAAACGCTCGTTCGGGGACGGCGTAGCGGTATGCGGGGAGGGCACCACCAAGGATACGGCGAGCTTCGACGAACGCAAGCGGCGCCGCACGACAAAGATCCTTGTAGAAGTAGGCGACATCGCGGCGTGCACGGATCGCCGACGGGGAGAAAAGAACTCCGTCGGCACCCCGCACAAGGTCGCATTCGGCGTTCTCCCAGCGACCGAGGGTTGTGCGGCCGTTAAGGGAGCGCAGCGTGCCTACTTTGTCGACGTCGTCGGCACCTGTCCAGAGCTCGATCCAATCGGGGGAGGTTCGACGGCCGGCGAGAAGGCCGAATTTGTCGAAGGGTAGTGGGCGCGTTAGAGCGAGCATGCTGCGGGCGAGTGCGAAGAGGGGATCGTCGTAGCCGAGGATGAAACGGTCAGCGCCGACGGCGACAAATGGCTCGGCACGCATCTGACGGAAGAGGGTTGACATGCCGAAGCGTGTGAGGACGTGCGCACGGCGGAACATCGCGGCGCCGGCGAGCATCGGGATGTTGGGCACGACGACGCGGTCGGATTGCATTCGACCTCGCGATGCCTCCGCCTGGAATGTGTATGTGTGTCGCTCCTGGAAGCGCACGCTCGTCCCGTCTGCGCTGAACGTCACGTTTGTCCTTTCGTGTCGGTCCCTATCGCACAAAACAAATGCACAACGTTAAGAATCATACACATTTGCTATTTGAATACAAACACGGATCAGATCGAAAGTTTTTCACTTCACAAGTTTCCATTTTGTCTACTTCGTTCTGACGATTTCAGTTGCGCACAACAAACAAACAAATGCCGAATGTAAAGCCGGATTTACACCGAAGTTCGTAACACAAGTTAATAACTTGACAAAAATCTCGTAACAAAAGTTAATATCACGTGTTTTAACAGAAAAACCAGTGTTTGTAACAGAATTTATGTTATCCATCGAGAGTGGGTAAAGTTAGTAACAGAAGTTAAGAACTTTTGTTATTAACACTTCTGTTGCTAACTTCGGTGTAAACGTGGCTTTAGAATACTTTCATAAACGAATGGAGTAAAAAATTTATTGGTTAGTTCTAAATAAATAGACATTGGCCATGGAAGATTTTTTTATTCGTTGTAGAATATTTGCAAGTTTGTAAGTTTAATTTAAAATAAGATAAAGGTTTGTTTTTAATTATAATATAACAGTAAATAGTATTTATTTGTTATAAATGAATGCCGCAAAAGATTTCTTGACTTTATATAAAAATTAATACCCATAACATTCAACAGCAAACAGCAAAGTTAAAGATCAAATTATTATTTAATTGAACTCGCATGCACACCATTTACCCCGCTATTAACAAGTGCACTACCCACGATTTCACAACCGAGGAGAAAAATATGTTTGAGGTGTAAGTAAAACTACTGCCACGGAGCATTGAAGAAATGAAATTATACACGCTTGGTATTGAAGCAAGGTTGCTCGAATTTTCCATTGTTTACGTAGAACCCTGCAATGCACGAACAATTCTTCGTCAAACAATCGACGAAGAATCATAAACGTGTGCTCACCAGGCCTTCGGCAAGAACAAATATGAAACAACCAAGTCGATCCGTCGGCCGACGGTTCTCACTCAATTGTTATGATATGATAAGGAGAGCATAAGACGAAGATCAGACAAAAGAATTAGTCGCCAGCTTGAGAAGTACAATTCCTTTTAGCACCTTGTGAGTATTTTTTTAACTAGTGTAAATCAAAAAGTTCTGCTTCTATTAAAGCTATTGAGTATTCTAAGTAAGTTATAATAGTACCGGCTCAGCTAAACGTTATTTTGTAACAGATTTCTGTGTTAGCTACACTTTAACTTATGTTCCTAACCTCGTTTTGCAAACTGTTTTAAGCAATGATCAACTAATTTTTTTAAAACTTCACAGTAAGTTAAAAGAGTACGAGAATCAGGAATCATGCATTTTTGTACGTACAAGTAGTTTTAACCATATATTCTAACTGTTGACGATAATTGTAGGTTCTTATATCAAGAGAATGATATAAAGAAGATACTGCTAAATTAAATTTTCGACAGCTGTAAGAAAACTTGACATTTGCATGAAAATAATGAGCTCGAAGTCGCCACACTGGAAAAACAGTGAAAACTTTCAAGGATGTGCGACTGTAGTTGCGAAATGAGTAAATAAATATCAATTATAATTGTAGGTTCATAACCTAGTTCTATGCCAAGTCATGAACTAAACGACAGAAAACTTCCCTAGAGATGAAAGTGAAACTAGCAAATGTGGACAAACAAGAAGGCGCTTTATTGAGTTTATTTCAGAAAAATGCCCCATCAATAGTTTACAAGCCAAGTCCTTTGCGCTCGCTTTCGTGGCGTTTGGCAATCTTTTCCTTTCGCTGCGCGGCTTTCCTCGCAGCTGCCTCGTCGTACTTCACCTTCCGACGAAGACGCTCTTCTTCCCTTGCCTGCATATCGGCCTCGGTGAAAACATGGTGTGGCTTCGCCATCGCGCGAGTTCGCTTTGAGGGCATGTACGTGAGCGCGATGGGATTCACCTCCGTCGCGTACGGATTCACCTCGACGGTTCTCTTGATCGGCGTGGCGAGCTTGGTGAGACGTTCGGTTGCTAAATTCGGATGCAGATAAGGCTGGAGAACCAATTTTGGACAAAAAATTGACTACTAATTGAAAACTATTGAGCCTAATAGATATTGGCCTGCTGAACACGAACATATGTTGAATGAGGTGTTAATTTGATGATTAAGAAGTGTGTTGGATTTGTAGGTTCTGTTATGATGGATGTTTCAATATCATTTCGTTTTTTGCCAATTGAATACGCAGATAAAACCAAAGGGACACAGTAATACAAACGTTTCGAAAAGACTACATTTAGGTTATAGATCTACTCTTTTGACGCTTTTAATCCGTTCGTGATCGCACGTTGTTCCCGAGAAGCTGTATAACTGTAAAACTTTATGCTACTGCTCGTATTATTGTAAGAATTGTAGCAGCCCACAAATCAACAATTTCGCTAGGAAAGTCTTTGAGATCCTATTATCTTCAATGTAAACAAATGTGCATTCAATTTACGTTCTCAATCAAAAACTTAAATGACAAAATGACCACTAGAGGCGCTGACTACCAATGTGCTACCTTCCACAACAATCGCCTTTAACTTACGATTGAATTGCAGCACGTGCACGGGAATGTGTTTCCTCGACACTCGTTTTTTGTACAGCCATCGTGGTTGACTCAGCGCTATAATACGTGGGGATGCTTCGAGCGGTGGCCCCTTTACTCTCTACAAACAAATGAAAGTGAGGTTAGTTTCATTTCGAATGATAAAGGTGTAATAACTAAACACACCAAACATACTTTGTTTTAGCCAAGAGGAGAAGGAGAAGGAATCAAACCTATTAAAGTTGTTCTAACGAGATCACACTTGACATAAGAAAATTTATAGGCTATTTTAAAAATGCGTTCCGAAGAACATGTTAAAATTTTGAGACTATTCAGAATGTCTTATACGAGGAATTAGCAAAAAACCAAGTCTGTATTTAAAAAAAATCAATTTAACACGTAATCAAATGGAAGCGGCAAACTTCCTTTGGTTTCAAACACACATTGTGATTTAATTAACAAAAGAAACACATCTAAAATACACAGACACTTTGATTGAGGATTTTTCAATCATAAAGATTTGCTTTCAAAAAGTTTAAGTATTACATTGGGGAAGTCCGAACTAGGAGGTTAGGAGGTTAGTATAAGTTCACTCGTAACAACAAATTGGCGCATTATATGAATTTAAGTATTTTGATTTTGATTATGAATTTCTATTAACTAATGCAAAAATAAGCCTTTTATCAAATAACCTTGACAGTTTTGGTTTGCAGGTGTTGTTGTTTGGAGGTTAGCTGGATGTGTCAAGAAAACAATTGAAGAGTTATTATTTTGGCTAACTCGCCAGTTTAGAACAACCTTAAGGTTTTTATTCGAAAAAAAATGTGAGCAAGTCGTTGTATGGTCATACCAGTCATTCGCACATGTGTTACTCTATCACAGTTGTCATACGGTTACCCTCTGTGTGTTGCGCAAGCGTCGCTCGCGTAACTAGCCGCTTACGTACGACGGGTTGCGGACGGAGACGCGGCTGCGCCAAGGAGGCAATGCGCTCCGTGGCGTTGTAGTTCTTTGCTGATTCGGGGACCTGGTGCTTCAGGTAGTACTCCATCGTGTGGGGATCATTTTCCGGCTTGATATATATCCTGCGTTCCGGCGCTTTGGCGAGGTCCGCGAGCAGCGCTTCGTTGACGCCATGCTGCGGTCCTCGCTAAACGAAAAATCACTCTTGCTATCTTGGTTTTTTTTGCTAATATTTTGGACAACAAATTTTGCGCAAAAAAATTGTTTCTTTATATTTACTATTGGTATAGGTATTGGCTGGCTGAACATGAATATATAATTACAATTTCGGTAGGACGTAGGATTCTTAAGAAAACCGCAGGTAAAATTTGAAAATTAGAACATTGGCACTGATTTTGGCTACTGTGAATTAATATAAAACCTGTTGTTTCTTTCACAATTTTCACGGATTTTAATAGAATTGGACCCGCTGAATACTGAAATAGAATTTCTGCCTCTCGTATTGTTTTTGAGAAAACTGCAATTGACCATTTAACACTACAGTATCTCCAGCCGTGTTGAGGATTCAAATTAAAATGTGAGCGCTAAGGCGGATGAAATGCGAATTATTTATTGTGGGAGCTCATTGCTCAAACTTACGGATCATGATGAGCATTAAGCGTTTATGTTATATGGGACGCTTCACACCAGTGTATACTAACAGCGTTCGGTAATTGAATTACATCTATAATCAATGCAGTCAACTACAGTATAATTCAGCACCGTGTTGAGTCACCATAATTTGTCTTTATACCTTTTCAACCAACGGTTTAATGC
>JAODFX010239356.1:0-12708 GCA_027580035.1 Dorylogaster longipes
TCTTCCGCGCGGAGGGACTGCACGCATTTTTTTTTTATTTTAATAGTTTCGTCAATAGAAACCTAGGCAAAAACAATTTAAAAATGTTTAGAATTAGATTAGAGTCAGTTGTTATATTCAACCCTTTTTTTAAACTTTTCAAAATACCCTTAATGCAGATGATTTATTCTTTTATTGTATTGTCATCTCAGGAAATGATTTTGGAAGATAAAATTTCCCCAAAATGGTAGGATCCCGGATATAATTCTTTGTGTATTTTTCTTACAACCACTTTAGTGCTGTATTTGGCAATTTTCCCAACGGTATATTTGCTCACGTTAAGTGCATTACATAAATTCGTAAAAAAATGAATTTGAGCATGCTTGGCAGTTACATGTGGATCGTGTCGCGAATAAAGTTTGATTGTAAAATTAAATAATTATATTGACGTGATAATACATATTACTTCAAGAACTAAAACAGGCGTTGTTAATAGAAAAATGTACAAGTCCTTATTACAGCAATTACAACGCCAACGACCATTCCACGCAGTCCTAACTGGAGGCAATTTCAAGTATCTACACTAACTGTAAGATTCTTGACAACGCACAAATCTGTACTGAATTGTAGCTGCAGCTTGTAGCATCGGTAAGATCGGTAAGAGGCGACAAGCTTTCTGTTTAGCGAAAAAAAAGCACGAAAAAGAGGTCAACAATGTGAATGAGCTTTGTTTATTTGCGCCGTCGCGTCCGCAAATGCCAGCAATGTGCTTGTGATTGACAATTATTTGAGCCAAATAGAAAATACAATATCGTTTAGCGTTTGCATAAGGCAGAAAACGTCCAAAATCCAATCAAACAATCAGAGGCATGTTCAAGCCTTCACTCGTCTTCAAAACAAACAATTAAATACAAGATAATAAAAGCACACGTATTAGTGTTACATGCATTAAAATCATGCATGAATTTACTACCAAAAATTTTGGAATCCAAATATCAAAAAGCGTATGCTTTGACAAGTGTGACATACTTTATTAAAATTTAAAGACATTGCATGGAAATCCGCCCTCTAGAGATCACACTTGAAATAAGAAATAATAAGTTTATAGGATATTATTAAAATGTTTTCTGAAGAACGTGCTAAAATTAACTTAGGGAATCTTAACACTCTGAATATGAAGTAATACACAGATAGAAGCTTCCAATAATAATAAAAAAAAAAGAACAACAACGGCAAGCCAAAAAACCGATATACTTGCAATTTTGCAAATGTTATTTTCCTGTGAAACGCGCATCGTAAATCCACGCGACGCGTACGGTTGGAAGGAATATATGAGTGGCGAGACGAATGCGCATTTCCGCTACGTCGCGAACACAAACGGCGATGGCGAATAAAATTACGGGAACGTGTGCGTTCGATGCGTGAAATTTACATATTAATTAATCATACGTAGCGCCGACAACCGTAAGTTCCCTCAATTGAGCTGAGCCGCAATGCGGCGCCGATGATTGCTTCGCATCTGCGAAAGCACTGTTGAAAGCACATGTCTCCAGGGCGTCGCTGAACTTTGCTGAAGCGTAATTCCTCGTACGCCACGCGACTTTTATGCAGTCGCAATCTCGCACATGTTGCATTGCATCGATTGAAATGTTATTCAAAAGGCATATGCCACATCAATCACATCACATCTCGACAAAAAGAAATCCTTTTTCTACGTTTGCTTTGATCACCAAAGTGATCAATTTAATTGTGTTATTAATTCTTTAAAATTCTTTTGATATTTTCGTTGGTAATACAGTAAAACCCAAGTAAAACCTGTCTATGTTGGACATATATCGCTGCAACTGACAAAATATGAGAGTTAATTTAAATATAAGCATACTTATTTAAGTTACACCTTTATACGTTGAGCACCTCCCTATCTTGGACGCGCAAAATAAGTATGGCCAAGTTAGACAGTGTTCACTGTATATTAGATTGAATAATTATCATAATAAATGTTCGAAAACATCGTGCAAAGTGTAGTATTACCTAGTGTTACAATAATACCTGACCGACTGTGTTATCAACTGCTGCGATAGCTACAGTTGTTTAGTATTGTTTAGTTTATCTAAGTACATTGCTCTTTGCAACAACGTAGCAACTTTGTACAACTAGAATCTATATTTCTATGGAATATGCGGTCGAACGCATTCTTCGTCTAACTTTAGAAATATGTATTCTCAACTGTGTATATGACTTGGCGATAGGTCAAGGAGATAAACTTAATTATCTATTCAGCTAGAACATTTTGTTGGTTGACATGCTGCACGACGCACAGCATTTGTCCAAATTAGGTGCGTTGTACATTAAACTTAATGTACGATTGTTCTCCTGGCATTGTTACTGTGGACATAACCTATCGACTCCACCGGTTGTTGCGTATGTTCAAACAATAGGTGTTGCTTCTGTTTCGAGTTTATTTGCCTTGTTACGACCAAAACAACGCAGTAAAGTCTTGAACAAATGTCGGTATAAAAAGTACCATTTATAAACGACCGTTTAACGGGTCAATTTAGTTATTTTCCTTGCTCTTTGTATTTAATCGCGTGCAAATTAAATAAGAACTACTACCACAATAGGTATTTAAGTTAGTTTTTTCTTTTCTGTATTATGACCTAAGTTATTTTTGTGTCCGGAAATATTTTTCCTCACACTCAGAAAGTAAGTTCTACGAAAATGGTTCTTGAATCTTTGTTTTCAATTTTCAAGTGAAATATCTGAATATATATTCATGCATTGAATAAATATTTCGTATAAAGTCGCCTGGAAGATGATCATGTATAGATTGTAGAAGTCGATAGCTGGTTAAAAGCATACAACGAGTGTAATCTTGAGATAAAATCCTTCGCCGCGTATAAAAAGCACGTCGAAATTCTTACGACGCCATTAGAGGCAGGTATCCCACGATGCAGCAAGCGACGGAGCAAGCGCATTACCTGCGCTTGGACGCGTACGGGCATCGCAAAACAATGCATCGCTTATATGGCGAACTCGCGTCGCAGTGCGCAAGCCCTTAGCGGAAAGCGAAAAGGCATTCGATGCGACCTCATTAGCAAGCACAACCACAAGATGGCCGCTGGTCGCACTGTTGTCACTTGTTCTCTGCTTCCCCTTTCGCAGCGTGCAACTGCAACGGCTACTCGAACCGCTGCTACTTCGACAACGAGCTGTACAAGCGCACCGGGCACGGCGGGCACTGCATGGACTGCGCCGACAACCGCGCCGGCCCCAATTGCGAGCGCTGCAAGGAGAACTACTACCAGAACGGCGATCAGTTCTGCCAGGCGTGCGACTGCGATCCGGAGGGGTCGCGTTCGCTGCAGTGCAACGCCGAGGGCAAGTGCTCATGTCGACCGGGTGTCACTGGCGACAAGTGCGACGCGTGCGATGTGAACTTCTACAGCTTCGGTGCTGACGGGTGCAAGCCGTGCGGGTGCAGCACCGCGGGTGCCGTGCGCAATGTCCCCAAGTGCGACCCCTTCACGGGCGCCTGCACGTGCAAGGACAACGTCGAGGGCAAGCGGTGTCGCGAGTGCAAGCCGGGTTACTTCAACCTCGATGCCGACAACGAGTTCGGGTGCACACCGTGCTTCTGCTACGGGCATGCATCGGAGTGCCAGCCGGCGAACGGCTACGCCCGCTACCAGATCGAGTCGCTCTTCACGAAGAGCGCCGAGAGGTGGCGTGCCGCCGATGCGCACAACCGTACCGCCGACCTGCAGTACAACGGCATGTCGCAGAGCATCGGCGTGTCGGCGACGGATGCCCACGACGTGTACTTCGTCGCCCCGGAGAAGTTCCTCGGTGACCAGCGTGCCTCCTACAACCAGCTGCTCACATTCACGCTGCGCACGGGCGGAGGATACGTTGTACCCGCCTCGACGGATGTCGTCCTCGAGGGCGCTGGCTCCACCATCACGAACCACATCTTCGCGCAGGGCAACGAGCTGCCTGCGGCGCACAACCAGGAGTACCGCTTCCGCCTGCACGAGCACCCCTCCTACGGGTGGAATCCGCGCCTCTCCGCGCGTGCCTTCATGTCCATTCTCACCGACCTCACTGCGATCCGTATCCGCGCCACGTACTCCCAGCAGAATGCCGTTGGTTTTCTACAGCAGGTGCGCTTGGAGACGGCGTCGCGCGGCGTTGCCGGCAAACCGGCGCTTTGGGTGGAGCAGTGTTCCTGCCCCGAAGGTAATCAACTTCCTGTGTACTTTCCTTATCAATCGTGCCAGGTGGCCTCAAGCCTGGGGTTTGTGGCGTATGACCCTCAAACCCTAGATTTGAGGCCAGGCCAACTCTACGGTTCCCAGTAGTGTTGCATAAAAGCCTTCAGAACAAGAAAACCTCAATTCTGCCAGTAGTGGGGTATCTTCCGAGCTCACCAGGAGTTAGATCATTTCCACGAAAGACGCCACCCTATAACCCAACCTAACTATTCATGGCTTCCTGTCTGTTAAAGGTTACATCGGACACTTCTGCGAATCTTGTGCGCCTGGCTATCGACACTCACCATCGATCGGCCCCTTTATGTCCTGCGTACCTTGCAATTGTAATAAGCATGCAGACATCTGCGATTCGGAGACAGGCCGTTGTATTTGCCAGGACAACACCGCCGGCGACAACTGCGACCTCTGCGCACGGGGCTTCTATGGCAATGCACTCGCTGGAACCATCGATGACTGCCAGCCATGTGGTTGTCCCAATGGCGGCGCGTGCATCCAACTGGAGGAGGACACCGTCTGCGTGGAATGCCCTGTGGGATATACCGGCTCGAGGTGTGACGTCTGCTCGGATGGGTACTTCGGCGATCCGACAGGACTCCACTCAGCGAAGAATCCGTGCCAACCATGCGAGTGTAACCTGAACATCGACACGAACGCTATTGGTAACTGCAACACGACGACAGGCGAGTGCCTCAAGTGCATCCACAATACCGGAGGGCCCAGATGCGAGAGTTGTTTGCCAGGTAACGATATGCCGCTACTCTGCGAGTTCTGCTTCTGATCTTGATGTGTTGTAGGATACTATGGAGACGCCTTGGGCCTTCCCAAAGGAGACTGCCAACAGTGCCAGTGCAGTCCTGCTGGCACTATGGAGGACTTTCACGGCTCGCCGATGTGCGACCAAATATCTGGTATGTGCAGATGCAAGATTCACGTCGAAGGTCGCAACTGCGATCGATGCGAGGAAGGTTACTACAACATTCAAAGCGGGGATGGTTGCTCTTCCTGTAATTGCGATACAGTCGGCTCGTTAAATCACACATGCAGCATTTCCTCAGGGCAGTGCCATTGTCGACCAGGTATCACGGGGTAAATGACTGATTCCATTATTATCTGGGCTTCTTCAAACTCGCGTTCTTGTTTTATAGGTTACGATGCGATCAGTGCGAACCATTCAAGTATGGCTTCTCGGTCACTGGATGCAAAGCTTGCGAGTGTGACTACATCGGTTCGAAGGACCCGCAGTGCGACTCGTTCGGTCAATGCCCCTGCTTGGACAACGTCGAAGGTCGTCGGTGTGACAGATGCAAAGAGAACAAATACGATCGTCTGCGCGGTTGCGTTGACTGCCTGCCGTGCTACAACCTTGTGCAGGAAGCAGCTGCAAAACACTCCGCAAAGCTACAACAGCTGCGCACGATTCTCGACGAAATCGAACGTAATCCAACCGTCATTGACGATGACAAGTTCGAAGAGCAACTAAACGAGATCAAAGAGGATGTACATGAGCTGGCCGACATGGCTAAAGAGGGCACTGGTGGCGATGAGAAGTCGCTAAAGCAAAAGCTGGACGACATTATTGAACGGCAGAAGGCTATCTCGCGCACGTTGGAGGCGATTGAAGAAAGCATTCTACTGGCGAAGGAGCAGGATTACATGGCGCGGCAGAACATCACGAAGACCGATGAGAACATCCGCTACGCTGAGGAGATCCTCGATGCGGCCGTTGACAAGCTGGTCACAGACGGCGCAGCGGCGCTGGAGAAGGCACGCGGACGCGCCGAACTATTTGGCCAGCACTCGGACAAGATGACCGAGATCGCGCAGGACGCGCGGAAGCTAGCGGACGATCTCGACGAACAAGCCGAGGCCGTTGTGCATACCGCCGTCGAAGCGAAAAATGTCTCGACGACGGCGTACGAGTTGGCAAAGAACGCCAGTGACCAGCAGAAGAACATCACGCAGGAGATGCGCGCACTGCGTAGCGACTTTATCAACACCGAGAACAAACTCAATCGTGTGAAGGAGCTCACTGAGGAGGCACACAAGAAATCACTGGAGAATAAGAACAAGGCGCTGACGCTGCTCTCCGAGGCGCGCAATCTCATCCTGCCCGAGATCGACATCGACAAGCTGAAGAAGGACGCGGAGGACACCAAGCTGGAATCCAAACGGCTGCTGGAGGAAGCGAACAAGCTGATGGACGACCGCGAGAAGCTACTGCGCGTGGTGAACGAGCTCATCATCGGCGCCACCGACTCGCTGAAGCTCGCGATGGAGAATCAGGATACGACCAACGATATCCTCACGGATATCGATTTGGCCCGCGCGAAAGCTGCCGACGCCGTTGCGTCCGGTGATAAGACGCTGAAGGATGCGAAAACCATGCACGAAACACTGACAAGTAAGTACCTACAAACGTTATGTTGGGCGCCATGTTGTATGCATGCTTGCGTTTGCCGCAGAATACGACAAGAAGGTGCAGGAAAGTAAGGAGGCGGCGCAGAAAGCTCTCGATCAGATTCCCGAAATCGAACATTTGATTGAGACGGCGGAGATCAAGAACGACCAGGCGAAAATGTCGCTCGACACTGCGAAGCAGAACGCCGACAAGGCGCTGCTCAACGCGAACAGCGCCTCGCAGCTCGCAAAGAATGCGATCAAACACGCCGAGCAGATGGAGAAGGAGGCGAACATGCTCAACCGCAACGTCTCGCAGCTGAAGAACGAAGCCCAGCTGATGGCCGACCGCGTCGTCGAGACCAGGAACGAGTTCAATCGCTTGGCGCACCAAACCGAGAACAACGGCACGCTGATCAACGAAGCCAGAGAAAAGGTGACAATGCTCTTGCAATGCTTACAATCCTTCTACTAAACTCATGATTTTGACACAGGTTGGCCGTGCGCAGAAGGATTCACAGGAGGCCACCAAGAAGGTGAACGATATTCGCAAGGACGTGGAGGCCATCATGAAGGAGTTGGACAACGTGCCCTACATCGACGATGACGAGCTGAATCGTCTCGAGCAAGAACTGATACGCGCCGAGCAGCGCGTGCGAGACGAGAATCTGGAGGCCATGCTGAAGAAGCTGCAGAATGAGCAGAAGGACCAACTTGCGCTCGTCGATACGTACAACAAAGATATCGAAATGTTGCGCAAGGAGGTCGAAAACATCGAACAAATCGCACGTGCACTGCCGCACGGCTGTTTCAAGAAACTGCCATTAGAATATTAAGCGTCTACGACAATTTAAATCACCACAAACAATATTTAGACTTAGAAGAATCGCGATAATGACAAGCAAAACAAACAATTTCCTATTAGGTTTGTACAGTGCGCTTAAGTTTATATTAATCACTAAACAGATGAGGTATGAATGTAGTACCAATATTCTAGCCCTGACTTGATAGACTTTAATGAATTTTTGTCAATGATATACCAAAGAGCCTACATATTTCTCTCTCTCTCCAATATTTGAATCTGCCTTTACTGATATTGCAACCTGAATCGAATACACATCAAGTATATCCTATTTTCTTGTTTGCTGTGTAAAAAATGGAATAAGTACTTTTAACATTTTATTCTTCATAGTTATGGTAATGTTTTATATCAAAATATACATTTGAAAAGACACAATATTGCTATATACATGTCTCATCAAACGTTTGTCTAATTGTTAGAATTTAAATCAGTCATTGAGTCATTGCTCAAATATAAGATAACCCAGATGATATCGCATGGGTTTCCTAGTTTAGATGCATTTCATGCAAGTTGTTGAAAGTTTCTAATGTTTTGTGAAATGTGATTTGAAAATGAAACTACAGTGGTATACTCGGTTATTCTGTGGATTAGGTATAATCATCATAAGTTCATCATACAAATTAAGCTCCAGTAAGTTGAAATCTTCAGGGTTCAAGGTTGGTTTCGGTTTATTCTTATTTTATAGATACTTTCATCACGAAGCAAAACACTACACTTAGTTGTTACGGTTGTTACCTACTGAAAAAGTTGAAAGAAACATTTCTGCGATATAACGATAGCATCTGGAACTGTAAACATCATGCTGTTTACAAAACCTGTAAGCAATGCGAAAAGAATTATTACTTCAACTATATGACAGAGCAGTCTACAAGACACTTTGCGTGTGTTATGTTCTTAAAAGATCAATTTTATGAGGCACAGTTTGAATTAGAAAAAGTATCGAACATTATCAACTTGGGAAAAGTAAAAAACACCCGCAAATTTTATCTTAAATTAAAGGCGCTACAAAGACAACTTGATGGCTTGCTTAATTCGCTTCTAAAGAAGCCATGCATGCAACAAATGCAAACATTGCAGCACTGGACGACACTTGGATGTTACCGAGCAAAATATTCAAGTGATTTTGTTTTACATGAACGGACATATACATTATGAATATATGGAAACCAGAATTGAACAACTACAAGAAGCAGTTAAGGAGATTCAACTAGGAGAAAATGAATTAAGGATGGTTTCAAACGAAAGTTTGAATGCTTTAGGCAATCTGGCTCAGGACGCCACCGAAGAGTCTAATAACTTGCTTTTTGATCTAAAGGATTTTGATAAAGAGACGTTGAAATTACGTACAGATGCTGATAAAAATTATATTTGGATTGAAACTCAACTTAGAGCAACGACAGGCAAACAAATTGATGCATTCGGTCAGTTTGTTAATGAACTGCATGGGAACTTACAAGCAATCAATACGTTATTCGAAAGAGCAAAGCAGTATAGAGATACTGCAAACAGAAATAACAAAGAAGCAAAATCGATATTTGATGAAGCTGAACAGTTGCATTTACCTGAAATTGTACCAAAAAGACTAGCACCATTAATTTTCGACGACTTACCTAAAAGAGTTCATAAAGCTAAACGGAAATTTGATGACATTCAGAGAATTTTGTCTGTTTTAAAGGGCATTGGTAAGATATTCATAAATATTTAAAATCAAATTAAAATTTCCTTTACTATTTATTCTTGTTAACTATAATTCATTTAAACATACAACATTTACAATATTTTGTAGAATACTTTCAATCACGAGGTGAATTGTATGATATCATATACAATTTAGATGACAAAATTACCAAATTAAAGAATAATAGCGATAAGAAACAAACATTACTCAATAACTTTCTTCCTAATATTGACAAGATTAAAGAAAAAATGGACGAACATCGGGAAATCGAGCAAAATTTGCAGAAGGTTGCAGATGAAGCATTTAATTTAAATCAACTTCTAGATGCACTTAAAGAACAGCGTGAAACATTGCATCAAGATATCGTCGATATGAAACGACTTCTTGAACAAAAAGCAGAAATAGTCAACCTTATGCACCAAGCTAAAGAAAGGCATAATTTATTGAATGAATATTTAAAAAATTATGGGAATCTTATTTCCTGTTTACAGGAGTTGGTCAGGTATGTAAAACTTATTCCTGTTGACGCATTTCCTGAGATGAGCAAAATGTTCGATGATTATGATGCCTATTTTAAGTATACTAAGAATTTAAGGAATACAAAGAAAATATTACTGGAGGAGATATATAAATTGGAAATAATTTTAAATTCTTTGCCAGATTCAAATCCAATTAAATGTAATCGCACAGTGGCACTGGTTTAGACAAAATTGCTGTACTTTCAGTTGCCTATCATGAAATAGTGTTTTCGAATATTTATTCACATTATGTACTTGCATCACTCCATCATACCCTAAATATTTGTATAAAAAAGTGCATTAGGTATTTACAGGTTCAAGCTATCTCTACATATCTTGAAACGAACTTGTACCCTAAAATATAATATGTGAATAAAACTGAAATCTCAAACACAATAGCTCCATATCTCCCAAATGTAGTGGTGCAAAAATGAGAAACAGGGTATATATAAATAAACCAAATATTATGTGAATATTGTTTATAATTTTTAGAATAAAATAGCATTTATTAAAGATCACACATTTTTAATCTTTCTTGTTTTGATGTGTTCGTTTGGTTGCCTACATTAAGATCACGTTTCTAAAATAAATTCTATGTATTTTGACATCACACAGCTGAGCGTAAAGTAGTTTGACCACCGTCAACAACGATAAGTGCTTGTCGAGCGTAAATATTAAATTATAAAAGTGTTTTAGTACAAAACCAACGAATAATTTAGTGTCGAAATTGTCCAGATCGAAAAGATTCAGAGTTTTCGTTGAAGTTCGCGTTGCACCCATCAGGAAGCACACTCGGGTGCGCAGCGCGCTACTATACCGACGCGCCGCGATTAATCATACACTGGCCCAGACGTTATCAGGCAAAATGGCAGAACGGTGCGGCGCGGTGCAAATGTAAGGTGTTTTTCGGCGTTGTTTTGAATTAAATCGTGCGCGTCGTCGGGTGTGCGTGAGAACAGAGGGCGAACTGAATGGTGCATCGGCATGGCCGACCAGAACATCGACGTTTCGCAGCTGCCGGAGGATGTGCGCGAGAAGCTGGCCGAATTGGATCTGGAACTATCCGAAGGTAAGCGAAATGCCCTTGTCGCCCGACGAACATTCGTTTCTTCGCTGTGAGCAACAATCCATCGTACGTAATATGCGTTTCTGCACTTGCATTCGGTCTCAAACGATGCTAGCAGGCAGAAATCGAGGCGTTCGTCAATTGTTTACTTCTCGAAGAAAAAGAAACGACGACGACGCAAACGTCA
The DNA here is from genome assembly GCA_027580035.1 of Dorylogaster longipes. NCBI lineage: Eukaryota > Metazoa > Arthropoda > Insecta > Coleoptera > Staphylinidae > Dorylogaster > Dorylogaster longipes. The sequence goes on from JAODFX010239356.1 coordinate 10,959, forward strand.
TTGGCATAGGAACGAAAAACATTGGGGATGTGCGGCTGGTGTAGCGCAGTGCGTGTTTTATGCATGCGGAAAGTGACCGAACGCCGGCCGTCGAACGTGAATATTCATTTATTCATTCGCTGCGGGTCCAACACGCTAGGCATCGAGTTTCCCTTCCAAGTCGTGCAGCAACACGTATGACTTGCTACCTTCTGCGGCGCAAAGGAAAACAAAAGCTGTTGACCGGAAGTGGTGGCCAACTGCGTGCGTTGTGCGTTGTGATCATTTCGCCAAAGAGCATGTGCGTATGTTGTGTCAGCAGCAGCTGGCTGCAATTTGTTTGTTCATCGAGCGATTCAATATTCATATGTACGCTTGCAGGCAACTATTTTCGGACCGGTGTCAAAACTCAACGTTCAATATAATATCGGGCAGCGTTTTTTTTTTCATGCAGCTGCATTGTGAACGTGGAGTGTGATTGAAGCGATACGCCGTGGTGGAAGTACTAAAAAGCGAACATGGTTTGCCAGCGGCGCAAACCTGCTGCACGTGTGCCACATTTTAACTCATTTTCACTGCTACAAGCTACAGGTTGTTGCCGTAATTCGCACAACGCAGAGAGAGAGAGAGAGAGAGTGAGAGGAAGGAATGCGCAATGGCAGGGAAATCGTTCACTCGTGAGTCATCGTCTTCGGATTGCACCAGGTCCACACGTTCCACGAAGTCGATAGACTCTCGTCGAGGAATGCGTCACGTGAAAAGAAATCGTCCTCGCTCGTTCCGGCTGGTTGGTGTGCTTCACGAATCTCTGTGGAGGTCCTCGCCACCGCACTCGGCATCCATCATAATATAAGCGTGATGATTAATGTGGTCTGTGTGTGTGGGTATGATATGTGGTGCGGTTTGCTTTGCATGGAACGTAATCCACGCAACGAGCGATAATTGCCGCGGCGTTGTATTACGTGACCGTTTGCGTGATGGCATCATTCCGCTCCACGGCTGTTGCTATTTCAGTGGCTGCGCTGCCAGCATTGAAAAATTAACGTCGCTATGCTAAAATTTATTCGGCCCGCGCCACATGCGAGATTCAATCGGGTTTTGTTGCTAGTTTCCAACCGAATTGCATGTGCCGTTGTGATTAGCAGATTGCCTTTCTCCGCTAATAATACATTTGAGAACAGTATTGAAGAATATCGCAATACTCAGTCTTTATTATCTCTCTTGCGAGGCTAGGCGAGTGCGAGAGGGCATAGAATACAATCCCTCTGTCTCGCCTCATTCTCGCGTCTGTCTCGCAGTACCTCACTGTCCTTCGTGGGCTCTCCATTGCGAGATGTCCAGAGAGGTTACGTGAGCGCGAGAGTGTTCAGGGAACACTCGCTCTGTCTCGCGATGCTTTAATAGCTCTCGTGGGCTCTCCATTCCGAGTTGGTATTTTGAGCGAGAGTCAATGGAATTCATGGACATTCGCTCGCTCAAACACGGCGTGGTTTGTTGTGTTTATAAAAACATATTTCATTTGCTGCAGTCAGTCCAACAGCTGATTATGAACTCAATGATTTCTTTGGTTTGTTCAAATATCAACAAGCCGAACGCTTTTTGCATTATTGCAACCAATGGACGTTGTAATGAAGGGAACAGTGGAGAGGGGATTCACCTGGTTTACAAAAAATACGAAAAATTACTGCTGTGTTAATATGAAAATCAACGCACCAGCATGAGAAGAATAGAAAATTGCACAATGTGTGGGAGTTTTTGGGAATCTTGTGAG